>JAKTTW010000037.1:0-122483 GCA_030560525.1 Diutina catenulata
ACTGAAGTCGGAATTTCTCGCTCGAGATTGGGTCTCACCGGAAGTTTTTTTTGCACTACCCGGATATCAATTTTGAACTCCTGTATCTAAAAGTTTACAAAAATTATTGGAACGACTGTACGGTTTGGGAGGTACGCAATAGGTGAGGGGTGTCAGCAACTACCCCGTGCGTGCCGGATTCGGACACCGGCGATCAGAGGGCTGGCTGGTGTAGACGTGCATGTTTAGGGGTAGCCGTTGTTACGCCAAGGTGCGTTGATCCGTTTGTCTAGGGTTGAATGTAGACAGCGTGGGGATAATAGGGGTGCAAAATGCGCCCGACAACCGCTTTGGAGGTGGAACCCTGGTCTTCTGGAACTCTTCTGGAACTCCCCTCACCTGACCGGCGAGCCAGCTGCCAGCTGGCTTTGTGCCCATGACCTGCCCGTGCACTACTTGCTGATCTCGTTGTGCGTCGGAGCCCCATACTTCCGTTCTTGGAAACCATAACAATGCAAGTGCTAACGCGAGTAATTAACCAAAACGATCAAACACAAGGACCAAAAGCGGTCTAGCCCGTATAGAGAGTCTGTCACGCTATGCACCAACCAATTGTGTCACGCCCCGCCGACCAATAGCCACCCGAATCTCAGATCAACCCAGATCGCTGCACGTCAACCAGCGCACTATTTTTGTGCGAATTTCAACCTTTGCAGCCCAACGCAGTCAGCCAGCCAAGCACCAAAACACGTAGAACAGTATAAATAGCGGGCGTTGCAGCGGTTATTCTTCACTCATCTCAACTGGCTTTGCCTCTCTCCTCTCCCGGTATTGGGTTGACGCGGCGACGGGACTGGTCCTCTCGTCGCTGTGGACAATCAGGTCACTCTACCGCGAGAGGAAGAGGGTGCACTGCGGTTGTTTTGTTGCACTACTTTTGTTGCACTACTGTTGCTGCTGTTGATCTAGACGCTGAACCTATTCAAACTCGCCGGGCACCTGTTTTGACACCTTGAGGGGGGTGTCTCAACACCAAGGTGCCCGGCCCATTTCGTTCCTAAACAAAAAAACCCAAAAAAATATTCAATTCAATTGCTTTTCCGCCCATGCCCGGTCTAGCAACGCTCTGCGCATCGGGCGTCCCGATGTCGTACATTCAAGGCACCAATTGGTCACTGGTGTCTTAGTCCTTTCCTGGAACAGCGGGCCCAGGGAGCTCTACTGACAAACCGTGGCGGCCACCCGTTTGCACCTTCTCGTTAGTGGCGAGACGCAAACCGTGACCCCACCTAGTATTGTTACCCCTGACCCCGCTGCCGCTTGGACGTGGACGCGCCGGTGCGCGAGCGACGCGAACCCGAGGCCTCGGGGCCCAACATGAAAACATATATACTGGAAATAAAAAACTTGCCTAAAACGCCAAATTCACTTCTGTAACCGCCGCTGGCCCAACCGGGCTGCCATCCAGCATCGTCACCACCCGATTCCTGCACACCGCCGGGGGTCCCGAAAAACCGGTCAGGTGACCACGCAAAAATACCAATCCCTCCACTTGCCAGCCCTGCCGTCAAGAGAACGCAACACCCGTTGGCACTGCGTATACTCGAAGCTATGGACGAGCACCCGCTGCGCAAGAACCCGTTTGAAACCCCGCGGCTGCCGTCGCGGCTGACCCGCGCGGTCGACGTGCCCGCGGTCGGCGACAACCCGCTTCCCGCCCTGAGCCCGCGACGACGCCAATTGGGAGCACAGAAGTTGTACAGCGACCGCTACATCCCCAACCGCGTGGGGGTCGACCTCCAGGCCGCGTTTTCGTTGTCGCAGCAGGAGGTGGTGCCCGAGCCCCTGGCGGAAGGCGATAACGAGGTCGAGTTTCGCAAGGAACAGGAGGCCAACCGCACGTTCAACTCGGTGCTCAAGGCCGAGTTGTTTGGCGACAACGTACCCATGACCACCGCCAACCTCGCGCTGGCCCGCACCACCACCCCACCGCGACACACTCCCGAGGAGCCCGAGCTGACCACCCCGAGGCGGCCGCCGCGCGCATCCAACTTGTTCACGTACCTGCTGCCAAAGAAGAGCCGTCCCAACCTGCGCGAGCTCTTTCTGTTGTCGCCCGTGCGGCTGGACTCCCAGAAGTTGTTGTTGAGCCCGCAAAAGAAGCCCCGCACCATTTCCAAGGTGCCGTACCGGGTGTTGGACGCGCCCGAGTTGTCGGACGACTTCTACTTGAACCTCGTGGACTGGGGTGCCCAGGACATCTTGGCGGTGGGCCTCGGCGACCTGGTGTACTTGTGGGACGGCGCCACCCAGCTCGTGGAGCGGTTGTGCAACTTGGGCAAGCGCGACAAGGTGACGCTGATACTGTGGATCGGGTCGGGCAGCCACCTCGCTATTGGCACCAACAAGGGCGCGGTGGAGATCTGGGACGCCACCAAGATCAAGTGCGTGCGCACCATGGCCGGGCACTCGTTGCGGGTGCTGCTGTTGCTGTGGAACGAGCACATCTTGTCGCTGGGCCTGCGGGACCGGCTGATTTTGAACCGCGACGTGCGCGAGGCCAACCCGTTTGTCAACAAGTTCGACTGCCACAAACAGGAGGTGTGTGGCCTCAAGTGGAACGTCGAGGAGAACAAGTTGGCGTCGGGCGGCAACGACAACCGGTTGTACGTGTGGGACGGGCTCAACCCGGTGCCGCTCCACACGTTCACCGAGCACACCGCCGCCGTCAAGGCGATCGCGTGGCTGCCGCACCAGCGAGGCATTTTGGCGCTGGGCGGCGGCACCGCCGACAAGACGCTCAAGACGTGGAACACGTTGACGGGCAACTTGGTGCACGACGTCAACACCGGGTCCCAGGTGTGCAACTTGACGTGGTCCAAGAACCTGAACGAGCTTGTGTCGACGCACGGGTACCTGCGCAACCAGATCATCGTGTGGAAGTACCCGTCGATGCAGCAGATTGCCCAGCTCACCGGGCACACCTACCGGGTGTTGTACTTGTCGTTGAGTCCCGACGGCGAAACCATCGTCACCGGGGCCGGCGACGAGACCCTCCGGTTCTGGAACGTTTTTGAAAAGAACAAACACACCGACCCGCCGCTGTCGGTGCTTTTGGATGCGTTTCTGCAGTTGAGATAGTCTACAGGTAGGCTGCCTTCCCCCCTGGCGGGGGCGGGCTTTATAGAGGGCGTGAATGCATTATAGTAAGACTAGATCGGGGTTGAGGAGAGTACGGTCGTGCGACGGGTCGATGTGGTGGGTGTCGCACCACCGCTGGAGGTTGCCACGGTAGAACGCGAGCGCGTCGGAGCCCTCGTCGCGCACGAGGAGGCCCATGTGCTCCAACGCGTACACGATGTCCTCCTTGCGGAAGCCGGTGTCGTCGGCCACCGTCTCGAGCACGAACTTGGACCCCTTCATCGCGGTGAAGTAGTGTGCGAGCTTGAGCAGCCAGAACTTCATGTAGCTGGCCTGACCGTAGGGCGATAGGGGGAACTCCGGGCCCAGGTGCCACTGGCCGGGGGTTTTGCGGGCTGCGGCGTAGCTGAACTCGATCATGAGCCACCCCAAGCCACGGCGCTGGAACGGCGGGAACACGCAGATGCACGCGAGGTTGTTGTTGTTTTCCAACGAGAGAAGCTCCTTGGAGAAGAACCCCATGGGTACCCACTCGGTGGCTGCGTCGATCGTGGGGTGGTTCCCGTTTTCGTGTTTGTAATTGTCGTGGGCTTCGTCTCCGTGGCTATAGCGGCCATGACTGTCATGGTCTTTTTGGTCTTTGTCGTCTTCATGGCCCTCGTGGCTTTCCTGGCTTTCATGGCTTTTATTTCCCCCATCCTCTTCATGGCCTTGGCAGTGCCCGTTCAGGCCATTCGCCTGGGGCTCAGCCTCGCGTCGCCCGTACAACACATAGAAATCGTAATGCTCCAAGTCGTAAAACACCAGTTTGTCGTCCAAAAAGAGCTTGCCAAACAACGCCAACTTCTGGCAAAAGAACGGGAGCACAGTGCCCCGCACCTGGCGAATCATGTACCCTCGAGGCTCGTCATAGTAAACCAAACGGCCCACCAGGGGACGCTGGCCACTGGCGTCATAAGCAGCCTTGTAGTCGCAGTTGGGAAGATGGGACGCCATCAAATCGGCGTCGGAGGTGTACAGAAAACAGTGGTGGCAGACAAAGAGCCGGTCGAGCCACGGGTGGTCCCCCGGGGGCGGCCGCGTGCGGGACAGCCCCGATTTGGCCAGGACAAACCCGAGGGCGGTGTGGTCGCCCCGCGAAAAGTACGCCAGGTTGCCGTACCAGGTGTCAAACTCGTCTCCCGCGAACACAACCAGCCCGATGTTTCGGGTTTCGAGGACACCCCAATAGTCGGACGACATTGGGGTCAGTAGGGGGTCGTGGGGGAGCGGTCGGTCGCAGAAGATCGCCACGCAATGCTAGGATAGTGGCTGTTGCTGGCACTGGCCTCAGTGGGTCGGTGGTGAAATCCTCCTCGATACGCGGTTAGTGCGGAGGCTGCATTGGTGCGATGGCGTCATCAGAGGGGAAGGAAGGGTGGGGAAGACGGGGCGGGCTGGGAGAGACAGGGGCGTTACGAGGGTGACGAGAGACGTGCGATCTTGGGTTCAAGCGGGTGATGGCTAGTTGGTGGCTTTGTCTTAGCGGGAGAAGACAATAGACTGGTAGAAAGACTGGTAGAGGAGGGATTGGGGAACGAGAGGGTTGCAGGTGGAGTGAGAGAATGCACAGTAAGGACGAAGAGTAGGGATGCAAAATGCAAATTCGACTAACCCAAGCGCTAGACTTCAGGGTGGCCGAAACCACCTGGAATTTTTGTAATCATCGATATCATGATTAGCATGTTAGATCATCATTAGTCCGTGCTTGGGCTACTATATATACTATCAATCACGTAGATTAACTAAATATGAACACTAGATGTTAGTACGCCTTTCTTTTTCTCGCTCCACGAGGTTTACTTCAGAATTTTCAGTGTTTGGCTAAATCGAATCGTCAATCTCCGTAATGGAACTTCCGTTTGGGGCGACATCTTTGTCATCAGTGTAAACTCGTGGCTGATTGGAAAGTACTTACACTTTCGTTCCGTAGCCGTCAAGACCAGCTTGAGGCCCGTGGGCGTTGAAAAGTTTGTTAGAGCGATGACTTTTGTTCGCACATTTTATACGACATTCGAGTTACCCGGTCGCACTACCAAACGCGCGTGCCCTAGGCACCCACCGCGAGGAGCGAGGGAACACTAACGTAGCACGCGCCGAGGAACGCGAGGAGCTCGCGCTGTTCTGTAGAGATCTCAAACAAGTGGCCGGTGGCTGTGGTGTTTTGGTCGCCCCAGGCTCCCCCAACCAAGTCGAACCCGCAGTAGTTCCACGGGTGGTTGTCGTTGACGACCCACGGGTAGGGGGACTCGCCATCGTTGTTCCACGCGTACTTGTCGGGGTCGGTGATGATGGGCGGCACAATGCCATGCTCTATGGGTAGTGGTTTCGTCCCCAAGTGGGTTACTTCGTCGTCAGACATCCAGAGAAAGGTGTTGCGCCGTTCGGTAATATTCCAATTGAAGTAGGTCCGTCCCTTCAGCAAGAAGCCCCCGTTAAACCACACGAGCTCGCCATTGGCAAAGTGGCCGTTCTGCCGCAGGCAGATCTGGTGGGAACTACGTACCTCGCCCGCGGGCCCCACATTGTACTCCGGAGGCACCAACTGTCCGATGGCCGCACTGGGGAGCTCACTGAAGGTAAACGACTCGTCGCCGTTCACCACGAACCCGAGCCACACAAGCTCTTTGTCCCCGTGGCTGAGCTCCCGCGTAGCGTCAAACATGTTCAAAAACGTCGCCATGAGCACCAGGCCCATATGGCGTCGGTAGTCCAAGGTGACGGCCCCGGCCTCCATAAAGTGTTCCATGCCCTCAAAATACGGGATCTCGAAGCTCTTGTTGGCCAACGGGATCCCAAACACCACCGAGTCCACAACTGAAGGCGAGATACGCTGGAACAACCACCCGTCCAGCGCCGGGCGAGGGGCGTTGGTGAAGCGATCCTTCCAGAAAAACGCCCCGCTGTGAAATTCAGGAGCATCAAAGAACCACCGAGGGTCCTTGACAGGCACCGCATCGGAATCTACAAGTAGGTACTCGGCAAACGAGCTAAAGAGCATCGGGAGGAACTTTGCAGCGTAGTGGCTGAACCGCCCAGCGTATTTCTGGTTAATCGCCGACAGGGCATCTACGAACCATAGCTCAAGACGGGGCAACCGATAGAGGTCGTCATCGCTTTCCCAACGGGATTTCCAGCCCTCGGGGATAAGGTTTTCGGGTAGCCGGACCCAAGTCTGCCGAGCGACCTGCCGTAAGCGATTTTTCGCGCCTTGCGCTAGGTCGCCATTGTGCACGATCTGGACAGGGAGAGATGTATTGTGGAGACGCAACAACAATAGCAACCCCTCAGTTTCATAAGTGTGGTGGTTGGGTAGAGTGAGAACAATGCCCCGTGCATTGAGGGATCCTTTGATCCGGGCCCAAAAATGTGCCAGACTCACCGGAACCGGTGAGGGACCACCAAACGCGGTGAGGTCGGGCAAAGTGGTGGAAACCTCACCGTTCCAGCGCTCGTACGTAGGCATGCGCCCCGTGAGCCAGGGAAACACCCGTCGGTCGATGTCCACGGGGTCTAGTTTACGATTGAGTGACTTGTGCACCAAGAACTCGTCTACGGGCACCTGGTTGACAGGCTGGGGCTCGACAAAACACCGGTTGTAGACGCGTTGGATGGTAGCGAGATCCGCCATCGCCTGTTCATTCCGCTGCGCCTCCCCTCCTTCATCGCCGCCCTCCCCAGGGCTTTCGTGCTCGTCTCGCCCCCTTATCAGGAGCGGATCGACCAGCCAGCGATGGTCAAGGTAGCAGGTTTGAAAAAATAACTCACATCGCCGCGCCAAGGGCGTGGATAGCACTTCGGCTGGGGAATTTCTTTTGAACAAGCCTCGATAAACCGTCAGCTCCAAATCCCTCAGGTGTGGTTCCGCCCCATGCGTTTGTGCGATGAGCGCGTCGTCACGCCAAGGGGCGCGTCCAGGAAGTAAAGCCGATCTCAATTGAGGGTCATGCCCCTTGCGGGCGTAATATAGCACCATTGCGACCACCGCCGCAACCAACCCTAGTAGCGACATCGCGGCTATTTTTTCGTGGTGCAATCCCTAGATGAGCTCGTGTGAAGCAGGGGGTCCCGTATGCAACAAAGAGATATTATGATTAGCCTACGTGGGGTACAGAGGATTTACCCCACCGAATATTACCCCATTTACGCTTTAGGAGGGTTAGGGCGACAATCATCTTTTTCTTTCGCTAGTTATTGCCCGACGCTTAGGTTTACCCTTCGCAGGTGCATCTCACGTCATGGTTGCGCTTTATCGGCAGTAAGCGGTTATGTATGCGCCACCGGCACATGACGCTAGCTTATCATAGGCTGATAATCCACTCGGACAATTGACGGCGTCATTAGTTATCACTAGATAACAAACGCGTTTTGGGGCCCTTTTCGCTTGAGATTGCCGTTTCCTGTCTGGAGTCACGTTGCGAGCCCGACCCATCTCGGACTTCTAAAAGTGCGACTATTAGCGAAAATTTTTAAATTCTCAGATGTTTCTCTCTCTGATAACCCCGCCTTGGCGTTTCGAGAAGCACGGCGTTTCTAACCCATCGTGTGTATCCAGGACCGGTTTGTAATGGTGCATTGTTATGCATGACCACCGACACCGCGTCATCTGATCTAACGCTGGAGCATTACGCAAAACCGGGTGTAGTGGCATCTCTGGGCCACCCCCAGCGGTTTTCCGGCCGACCAACTTGACCTTCTGCTTTTAGCAAGCCTCATCTCCCACCTAAAAAATATCTCTGCGTACATCCTTCCTCGCTTGGCTTTACCTTCGATAAACGTTGCGAAAAATGATATCAAGAAACGCTGCAGACGGCGTTGAATCATGCCGGATTGATATGTAAGGTTATTTTCTATCCCCACACCTCGCCTCAGTTAAATAGGTTGCCCTTCCCCACGATTTCTTACCCCACGAAGATGTACTCCGAGAAGTCGACAATCGAAAAGTCAGTCTCCCAGGCGGAGGTTGTAAGTCAAGTGGACTCGCCCTATGACAAGGAACCTTCGGCGTCGAAGTGGCAAGATTTTAAAGACTCGTTCAAGGAGAGTCACGATAACCATTTGGTGCAGGGTATCTCCAAGCGCCACCTCCGGATGATGGCCATCTCCACCGGTACGGGTACCGGGTTGATGGTTGCTGCTAGTGCGAAGTTGAGCTCCGCTGGTCCGGCTGGTTTGTTGATTGCATACGCCATTTTGGGTTACCTCATGCTTATTCCGATGGTTTACTGTGTTTCAGAAATTTCTATTGCCTACCCCGGTTTGCCTGGTGGGTTCGCCTCGTACTTTAACAAGTTTATTGATTCCAGTTTGGGTGCTGCTTTGGGCTGGAACTACTATTTTAATTGGTTGGTTGTCATTCCGTTGGAAATTGTCACTGCCACCATGACTATCAAATTCTGGACCACGTCGATTAACCCCGATGCATGGGTGCCTATCTTTATCGTGGTCGTTTTGGTGTTGAACATTTCCTCGCGGGTGTATGGTGAGGCTGAGTTTTTCTTCAACATGTGTAAGTTGTTGATGCTTTCGGGTTTCATTATTTTTGGTTTGTGTGTCACCTTGGGCGCTTCCAAGTCTGGCTTCATTGGTGGCAGATACTACCACGACCCCGGTGCCTTTACCCCTTCTCCTTTCAAGGGTTTGGTCACTGTGTTTGTTTCTGGTGCCTTCTCGCTTGGTGGTTCCGAGTTCATTTCGCTTTCCGCTGCTGAGGTCCAGAACCCCACCGCTGCCATTCGCTCTGCTTCGAAGTTTGCCTGGATCAAGATTACCATTCTTTTCATGGGTGCTTTGTGTTTTGTTGGTCTTTTGGTGCCTTACAACGAGCCTCGTTTGATGGGTTCCGGTGCCGCCGCCACTTCCGCTTCGCCCTTCGTGCTTGCTGGTGTCATTCACCTGGTTGCCGTGTTGCCTCACATTATTAACGTGGTCATTCTTCTTAGTGTGACTTCGGTGGCCACCGCCGCCTTCTACTGCACCACCCGGATGCTTCAGGCCCTTGCTGAGCAAGGCTTGGCTCCTAAGATTTTCAAGGTGGTTGACCGTGCTGGTCGTCCCCGTTGGGCCTCGTTTGTCTCGCTTTTGGCTATGTTCTTCGCATTCATTGCCTGCTTCAAGTATGAGACCGATGTGTTTAACTGGATGCTTTCCATTTCCGCCATGTCCTTCGTGTTGTTGTGGCTTTTCATTGGTGTCGCCTTCATCCGTTGGCGCCAGGCCCTTAAGTTCAACAACATTCCCTTGTCGTCGCTTGCCTACGTTTCTCCCACTGGCATTACTGGTGCCTGGTTATGTATCGTCATCAACTTCTTGATTCTCGTGGCCCAATTCTGGGTTGGCTTGTGGCCTTACAATGGCGACGGTCCCGACAAGGTCAACATTACCGCCTTCTTCCAGGCTTACCTTGGTGTCATTTTCTTCCTCGTTTCTTACATTGCTCACAAGCTTTACGCTCGTTACTACACTAAGGAGAGAAAGTTGACCCAGGTGTATTTGAAGTTGGACGAGATTGACATTGACGGTGGCCGTCACATCTACGACCCCGAGATGTTGGAGATGCAACGCTTCGAGGAGCGCGAAGCTTACAAGAAGGCTCCTATTTGGAAGAAGCTTTACATTATTTGCTTCGACTAGACGATTTTGCATAATGAATTAACGAATATGTACTATGGACTAAATTCACATTTAATTAAAGGAATAGTGCTTAAATGCTCGTATCCAGTAACTAAATCAAGGGATTGAACTTGTCTGTAAGGGGTAATGCATGGTCAGAAAAAACTTGGCAAAAAATACACCAGTAGCCAATAGACTAGGTGATTTCTGTTGCATGCGAGTGTGTGTGACGCATATCACCTAGATTTGAAACATATCGCAGTGTGGTGTATCAAATAAATTGATTTTGTGGTTAGGTTGTCAGCGGAACAATCAACTGACAACAGCTAATTGTCGGGCCACACCAACCCATGACTTTAAGACTACCACGATAACTAAAGAACGCGACTGCTTACTAATTGCTACAGTCAGATGGTCCTCTAGTGGGCTACTCCATTCCCTCGTCAAACTTAGACACATTGGCAAGATCTCATGTACATGTAGATCTCAATATTATTTCGTCAACTAATAAATGACTAGTCTACCCAGCACTATTTATTCTGGGAGAAACCCCATTGTCAACCATTAAACATACTCATGAACTTAGACGATCAAGTGCTTTGCGTATTCAACTGCTTGGGAACAATTGCTAAGTTTCTGTCCCAGCTGTACAGCTTGGTGATGAAAGACAACGCCACTGGTGCAAAGAAACAATGGAAGCTGCAAGGGTGGAGCGACGACGAGCCGCTCTGTCTCATCAAACCCGCACTCTCTACAGTCACGACAATCTACTGGGACGTAAACTATTTAGACGAGCTCGTTGCCCACTATCGCAATTTGCTTGCCGGAATGCTGCAATTGGTATGCAAGGATCTTGCCAAACAGTGGATCAAGATTGTCCAGCCCAACAAACAAGCGACATTTCCGTACAAATTCAAAGAAGACTCAAAACCGCCGTGGTGGCCCCGTCACGTGGCCCACGTCGAGCCTGACCACATGGACAAGGAAGGGCGGATTGACTTACTTATCTCGATCATCCGCAACCCCAACTTTAGCATCTCGCTGTTGTTCACGCGTACTATATGCGACGACTGGAAGCCAGCAGCCATTCGCTACTTGTCAGAGATGTTCTACGTAGGTGCTTTTGACCGGGTTTATGCATTCAACGACCAAGAGGTGTACTTGAACTACAATTTGACAGGTGGGGTGCGTTTGGTGGTGAGCGATATCAACAGACGTGGCCGGGTGGTGATGGCCAGTCAAGTGACCGATGCTGACATCAACGAGTTGGTGTTCCCCTTCGGAGAAGGTAAGTAGAGCCGCCGGCGGCTGTCATTAGCATTTGTATTACGTAATGGACATCCTGGTCTTTCCTTAATCAGCGGGGGTACTCTGCCAACTTCACAGGCCACGATTAGGCTTTCTATTTCTGTCTGGCTGGCAGAGCTGCCTGAGGCGGACTTAGTGGTTTTGTTTAGGTATATAATGGGCTGTTCGCTATCTCCAAGCAACCACCAAAATGTCCTGTGACAATAAGTTTATCGACCACTTGAAGACCTACCCCGTCGTCCAAGTCTCCAGAGACTTCGCCTACAAGATGCCTTTGGTCAAGCCGACCCGGGACTTCATTTTACCTCCCATCACTTGGGTCCGGTGCACGGAGCCCATGAAAACCTTCTTTGATGCTGCCGACTACGTGGGCGACCAGGTATTGTACAAGGTTGACTGGACCATCTCGTGGGTAGTGTCGACCAACACGTACCAGGTGGCCATTGGCAAGGCTACCAACGTCCGTCGCCGTTTCCACCGGGCCGAGGACAAGTTCCAGGCGGAAGTGGTTACCCCTGTCAAGGGTCACATGAATGTCGCTGTTGACAAGGTTAAGGAAGTCACCCACAAGGCGACTTCCAAGGTTGCGTGAGTTTATAGTTAATAATATGTTAGGTAATGGGTTACTGCATTTCATGCCCGGTCCCGGCCTGTGATAAGTTTTGACGCAGCGATAGATTACAGATACGAGGCCCTGCGGGAGTAGAGAGCACAATGGATGGCCTTAGCGGTAAAGCATGAACGGGCATGCATAAAAATATCCCACCAGCGATTTCAGTATTGCTAGCGCTAAAGGTAAAGCCGTGTGCCGCGCGTTACCTTAAACTTTACGAGGTGACCAATAAATACGCCGTAAACCTGAAATTCCACAATCATGGGACACTGGGACATCTACCCATTTGACAATGACATGGCCTGCGACTTCTGGGCCGGGCTCCGCGAGACTCCGGTCGAGCAGCAGCCGTCAAAGATAGTGGGGGTGTTCGAGAACATGCAGGCAGTGGACTATCTCGACGACGATGACGTGACGCCGACGCAGGTGTGTGCTGTGGTTGTGTTGGCGATTGCAGACCCCGCATGGTTTGCCCAGTACACCCACATCAATGACTACTTCCGCAAACAGGTGGACGAATTTGTTGCCAATTTCCCCAAGGTGTGGGAAGGCAATGATCAGCCCAAGTACAAAGACGGCAAAACCGTTTTTGAGTGGGCGTTGGCGGCCATGGACCTCGCCACCAGCCCCGAGTCGGAGACTTACGAGTTGTACGAGGGCAGTGAGCAGTGGCTTGCCAGCTGCGACGAGCTCAAGACCCAGTTGCGCAAGTTTGTCTAGTAATACGTCGTTGTTTATTCAATAGTTAATGTACACGGGAAATGGGGTTGAACGATTAGTCCTTCTTCTTCTTGTCCTTCTTCTCCTTTTTGTCCTTCTTCTCCTTCTTTTCCTTCTTCTCCTTCTTTTCCTTCTTTTCCTTCTTGTCCTTCTTCTCCTTCTTGTCCTTCTTCTCCTTCTTGGCGGGCTTCTCGTCCTCGTCCTCGTCGTCGGACTCGGCCTTTCTCTTCTTGGAAGGCTTCTCCTCCACCTCGTCGATGAGATCGCCCATCAGCACACCAGCCAAGGCCACGGCCTCCTTAATGGCGTCGGCGTTCTTCATGGGGGCGGCACCGGTGTCGTAGAAGTTCAATCTGTCCTCAACCTGCTTTTTGAGCACTTGACCGTAGGCGGTGGTGGGAACGTCAGAGTAGTTGTCGATTCTCGAGGCAAGCGAGCACTTGTTGGCCAAGTACCGCGAGATTCTCCCCTTGTTCTTGGCGGAGGCCTTGCCAATGAAAGACGAGTGGTAGATCAACCCGTACTTGGGGGTGTTACCCTTGGTCTTGAGGGCTCTGAACAACGCCTTCTCCGCACCGAGAATCTGCACGGTGGAAGCGGCCTGCTTGGACAAGTTGGTCAACGAACCGGCGTGCGAGATCAACCGGGCACCCACCACCTCACCAATGAGGGTGGACAAGTTGGGGGCAACGGTGTTCATCTTGTCGGTAAGGTACTTGTACAACTGCTGGCGGTACTCGGTGATGTTCACCACCCGCTCAGCGAAAGTAGCCACGTTGGCCATGTCCTCCTCGGACAAGTCCTGGCCCATCGAGATCTTGGCGTTGTCGATCACGCGCTGGGCAATGCCCGAGTCGTCGTTGACCATCGCGGCAATGTCATGCAACTGTTCGTCGGTCAAGTTGGCCTTGTCCTTGATGTACAACGCCAACTTGGCGTGGGCGTAGTTGTCAGGGACAATCTTGGCCAACTCCGGGAAGTGCCACCCGTACCACTCCTTCACCCGCATGGAGAAGGTGTTGATGTCCTTGTCCAACTGGTCCAACAACGCAATGGCCTGGATGATGTGGTTGTCGTTCTTCTGCACCGAGAATTTAACCTTGGCACGCGAGAAGGCGTGGCCCAAACCGAGCTGGGCCCGCTCCAAGTCACCCTGCTGCAAGTTCTTGAGCAACTTGTCGCCGAAGCACCGGATGCCTCTCAAGAAGTCCTGGACGGTCTCGTTGGACACACAGTCGACGTAGGGGAAGATCTCCTTGATCGAGGGACCCAAGTTCTTGTCGGAAACACCGAGGACAACGTGCTTCTTCTCGGTGCCCTTGGGGAGGTTGAGCTCAAGCACAGACTTGAGGTAGTCCGAGACAATACCCTCCGAGATGTCGTTGGCGTTCTCCAACGCCTGGGCAGCGCCCTTGAACGGCGCGAACGACACCAACTCGATCATCTTCGAGAACTTGCCCAAGTCGGACGCGGCGGCTTGCACCTCGTGCGACCGGGAAGCGATCTCGTCAGCTTGCATTTGCACCTTGAAGATGGCGTACCCAGTCGCCTCTTCGAAAAGGAGGTAGTCTAATCCGGCCATGGTAGCTGAGGAACAGTGATGAGTGAAAAATTGCTCGTGAGAAAATCCGCGATGAGCGCGCGCAGAGGTGAGGTGCAGCAAGAGGGGTGCCAGAACGGGACGAAAAGGAGTGCGAGGGGGAATTGTGGTAGGGGTGGTTGTAGCTGAGTGGTTTTGTGTGGGTGCAATGCTGGCCACCGGTGGTTTGTTACACTATTACTGTACCTTCGCACCGGTGTTATCGCACTGGGTCTCATCGCGGTCATCGCGCGGTGGTGGTTAGTATCAGTAGATAGTAGTGTTGTGGTGTAGTTGGCAGTCTAGCTCCTGGATCTCTGGGTCTTATTTGCGCGATACGACCACTACATCTGTTTTCTAGCCTTCACTAAAGCCCCATTCACACTAGCTACACTCGCACTAGCTCCGCTCCTACGACTACACCTTATCTGTTCACAGTCATCTCGTACACACTAGCTGTGTGCACCAGTTCTCACACCACTCGCTCTACTCAAGACTCCTCAACCATACGCTCTATTATTCTCCAAAACCTACTTCTCAACCTGTTCATGTGTCGTAATTAAGGGATATACCCGAATAAATAATCTATTAAGCGCCCGTAGGCAATCGTTTCGTCGTTAGCCAAAGTTGATGTCCCACCCAAGCTCGTTCAAAATCGCGTGCCAGTCCACCGCGTTGTTCCCCGTCACGTTCTGCTGCCACACCTTCTCCATCAAGTACTTGGCCCGCGTCACGTTCCACATCCCATAGCACTTGCTAAAGTGGTCCATGCGCCGGCGCATCAAGTCACGGTCGTGGGGGGTCACCGAGTGCACGCCCGCCATGAACGCTGGGAACACAAGCGAGCTCTGCACCAGGGTGCCCACCAAGATGTCGAGACACTTGATCAAGTCGTTGTTGAGAATCTGGCACTCCACCATCAGCGGGTTGCACTTCATGATCAGCTGCTTCAAAAAGAGCTTGGCCGCAATCTGGAACGCCTCAAACATCGTGAGCTGCAACTCGGTCTCCTCGGCAGTCAACCCTTCCAAGTCGCGCGGGTCGGGCTGGCACAGGTCAATTTCCTGCTCCACCGCCTTGGCCTTGTCCAGCACCAGCACCAACAACCGCAGAATGAGCCCGTGCTCGGAACTGTCGGAGTTGGCGTCAGAAACGTCGTCGTCGGGCGACACCACAAACGGCGCCTGGTCGCGCAGGTAGTAGTTGGACAACCCGCGCTTCAGGTTGAACACCAACGTAGAAATGTCTCCGATGATCCGGATCAACCGCTTGGCCACCCCCAACAACGGGTTGAGACTGCCACGCAGCCACCCCTCGTTGTCGCGGAAGATCTCGTCGTACTCGCCCAGGGTGAAGTAGGTGCCGCGCTCGTTCAGCAGCAGCAGCAACAAGTCGTGGTAGGCAAAGTTGGAGATGAGCCAGTGCTCCTCCTTGGACTTGTTGAACCGCATGATGCCCCCGTTGGCCGCGAGAAGCCGCCACCCCCACTGCAAAAACGTGCCCCAGTTGCGGACATCGCCGCGGCAGATCTCCGAGCCACAGAGGATAAGAAGCGTGGCGAGCTTGACGAGCAACCCGTCGCGGTCCATCCCCGCGAGCTGCGCCGGGTTCGAGAACAACAGCTTGTTGAGGTGGGTTAACGCCATCTCGGTGTAGCGTGCGCCCTCTTTCAGCCACTCGCCACCCAAGTGGAGGCCTGCCCACCCCAAGATGGCGTAGAGTACCCCCTGGTTCTTGTGGGCCAACGGCAAAAACACTTTCTGGTACAGGTTGGAGTCGTTCTGCGACGTGGGCAGCACAGACACCTGTTTACTCAACAGCTCAACATAGTAGTTGTACAAGTAGTTGGCAGGGCCCAGCGAGAGTTCGGGCAAGTAGCTGGGCTCGCTCGTCGAGAGCGGGGTGAGGATGTGGTTGACCTGGTGGATCAACTCGCCGTAGTCGCGGTGGCCGACCGCCGTCAGCGGGTCGTAGCTGAAGCACTCCAAAAGCGACGTGAACGACGGCAGGCTTACCACCGCGGTTTCCGTGGTCTCTTCTGCCTGTGCCTCGCCCATCTGCGAAAGGTCCTTCAAAAACGCCAAAAACGCCAGTGGCAGCTTCACCTCGTCAAAGAGGTCGTCCATCGGCGGTGGCGTGGTCATGTGGAACGGCAGAAGCGAGAGCTGCTCAGCAATGGGCTCGGGGAGCGGCTCCGAGGCCATCTCAAGCGTCTGTGACAGCAACTCGGGCAACGGAGGAGGGTGTGCATCCAGTGCAGGCACTCCGGTCATCAACATCCCCATCGCCAGTGCCGCCATAGCATCGGTCATCGGGGGCTCGGACATCCGCTCCGGGCGGGCCCGCTTCGCCAGAGGTTCGTCCAGCGTCTCTTCCGACTTGACTTTCGGCTTGCGTTTGCGGATCTTGTGCTTGGACTCCACCTCGCGGGTCACGGTGCGCAAATTGCGGATCTCCTCCTCCAGCATGCGAGCGTAGTCGATCCACACACAGTCCTTGGCGAGTCTCTCGCACCCTCCGCACTTTGGACGGGCCTCGTCGCACTTCTTTTTGCGGATTTTGCAGGTCAAGCACCCCTCCTTTGTGCGTTTGGATCGCCGTTGCGGGGGGTGGACGGGCTCGATGTGGGCGTCGGGGCCCTCGGAGTGCGCTGGCTTGGCCGTGGGCTCTTTGCGAGACTTGAAGGTGACTATCATGACGCGTCGACCGCGGTGGTGTTACACATTTATTTTCAGTCGACTCCGGGCGCGGGGTGTACTGCGGAGGACAGGTGATGTGCAGATCAGATCCAGAAGCCCCGACTTCGCGCTTAGCGGCTTACCCGATTGGGCATCTCGTACAGGTGCACCCGGAGACGTTGCGGGCACACAACCCGCTCGGTTGTCGACGGCCCCGGGCTGCCTACTTAAACCGAGGGCCACCGCCGCGCGGTGCCAGAGGTGGGACGCCGGTGGTGACCGCGGGGATAAGGTCGATCCGGTTTTGTTCCCCTTACGGGCCAAGTGGACGCGAGCGGGGCTGGGGCCGTCCTTGGCATCGGACGATGGCTTATCAGTGGTGTCGGTAACGTTTCACTGGCACCCACCGGTACAGGCGCATAATCAGTGGGCCTGACAAATGCACGACTCCGATGGCCGGTAGATATGCCGGCAGCGGCCGCCATCGCTAAAAAAAGAAAGAAAAAATTTGCTGGGTTGCGGCGACAACCCAGAGGGTAGCGACGCTGGCGGCGCTGGTGGTGGTCGCCGGGCGCGCGGGCTGTCTCGCCCCCACTGCACGCGGCCCGCGAATCTGGTGCGTCGGTGGTTTCCATCGGTTTCGATCTCGGGTCACCTGATAGCGGTCACGCGACTTGCTGCCAGCAAAATTGTCGATAAATTTTCTCGATTGATTCCACACCAACAACCATTTGCCACCGATGTCATTAAAAAGAATCAACAAAGAATTAGCCGACTTGGGAAGGTAAGTGGCCCAAACCCGGAAGGGGCTGCCCGTGCGCGCCCCCAACTCCCCTAGATCCGTACTAACAAGCGACAGAGACCCGCCCTCCTCGTGTTCTGCCGGCCCCGTCGGTGACGACTTATACCACTGGCAGGCGTCGATCATGGGCCCTCCCGATTCGCCCTACGCGGGCGGGGTGTTTTTCCTTTCTATCCACTTCCCCACCGACTACCCTTTTAAGCCGCCGAAGATTGCTTTCACCACGAAGATCTACCACCCTAATATCAACTCCAACGGGAACATCTGCTTGGATATCCTCAAAGACCAGTGGTCGCCTGCATTGACCATTTCCAAGGTGTTGTTGTCCATCTGCTCGCTTCTTACCGACGCTAACCCGGAGGACCCGTTGGTGCCGGAGATCGCCCACATCTACAAGACGAACCGTCCCAAGTACGAGGCCACTGCCAAGGAGTGGACCAAGAAGTACGCGGTCTAATTCGTCGGGTTTATGTGCCGAGGGCCAAAACAGCCGTGCGAGAAGAATAAATGTGTATAATCCGGTTATATATGTTTAATGATAACGATAGCATGACACCTGCGGTGTAGCCTCCACCGGACATTACCGGGCTCGGGGTTTGCCCCTCGCTAGTGAGGATAGTAACTGCGTCTGTCACGCATTAGTTGCATAAAGAAGCCTGATTCGAAGATATTTCCTTCGAAGCGATCGCCAAGCCAAAGTTTATTATTTCCTTACTGGTCGCAGTACCATTACGTGGACTCCGCACAACCACCTGGCAACCACGAGACCTAACCGAAGGGTAACCACGAGACTGTAGGGTACACGGTAGGCACCACCACACTGTAGGGCTACCACCAAACCGTAGGCATATCTATTTATTATAAGGCATACGCTGTGCCACATCTATTTATTATTCGCTTCGTGGGGACCCAACTGGTGGATGAGCTCGTCCAAAATCGCCACCGTCTCCCGCGGCAGGGCGATCCACGCCGTGCACGCGCTCAACCGCGCCTTGAAGTCGTTGGACCCGACACTGGCAAACTGGTCGCCAATGTGGAGCGACTCGCTCTTTTTGATGGGACACAAGTGCGAGATCAGCTCGTCCATGCACAAGTAGCGCTGCAACGCCTCCACCCCCAACAGCTTGTCGCCGATGTCCACCCACACGTCGGACCCGCCGTTGAACGCGCACACCCGGATCTCCTCCTGGGTGACGTCATTGTTGTCGCCGTTGCCAAACTTGACCTTGGGCCCCAAGTCGACGTTGGACAACACAAACGAGCACGAGAGCACCATCTCCTCGAGGTGCTCGCGCATGATGTTGAACCCGGGGTTGGGGATGATGCCCACACTGCGCTTTTTGCGGATAATCGTCGTCGAGTTCTCCAAGGAGAACTTCTGCTGCAAGTGGATCAAGTGGGCCTCGGAGATGTCCATGATCTCGTCCAACTTGGCCTTGTCCCACGACTTCATCGCCGGCAAGAACCAGTCCGACAGCTCGATGTAGCGGAACATCTTCATGTCGGTGTCAAACCGGAACAAGTAGTTGGACTCGGCGCCGACAATGAGCAAGTTCTGCTTCTGCTTGTCGGTCAACTTGCAGTCGACGCTGTTCATGGTGTCCACCAACCCCTTGAGCCGCTGGTAGTAGTTGATGGCCCCCTTCTGCTTCGGGTACCCCGCGGCCGTCACCACCGCGACAAAGAACCCGCGGCTCAACAACTCGATAAGCCGCAGCACCACGGGGTCGTCCGCCTCCAACGACTTGCCGTCCTCGTACAAGGTGACGTCTCCGTCAAACGTGATCAACTTCAACTGGTGCATCTCGTTGTTCTTGTAGATCCGAGACAACGCCAAGATCTGGGCGGTGTTGAGGATGATGCGGATGTCGTTGAACGAGGGGGCCACGAGGCGTCGTTTGGAGATGCCGCGGCGGTCGTCCTCGATCAAAAACGCCTCGGTCATCGGCAACGGGGTGTGGAACCGCCCAATTGACGGCACCAACTTGTGCAACCGCAGCTGGGCCCGGGTGCCGTGGCGGTCGTTGGCGAGGTCGGCGGCAATGGCGTTGTCCACCAACCGCTCCACATCGCGAAACACCTCCTGGTAACGCTTGCGGCAGTCCTGGGAAATCCCGGACTCGGTGGCGTGGATCTGTTTGTAGAACGCCGGGTCGGTGAAGTCCTTGTCGTCAACGTACATGTTGATGTCGCCGTGGAGGACGAAGGGGCCGGCAAGAAGGCCCTTGATCCACTCAATGAAGTAGTCGCGCCGGTGTTGTTTTAACGAGTACTCTACTCTGTAGCGCGAGGTCATGCTGAGGTTGTTGACGCGCGGGCCTATTTATATATGTGCGATATGCAACGCCCCCACGATCGGGACGGTGTCCCCGCCGGCTTACGTCATGGGCAGGCAGACACCGGTCTGGGGGATCTGGCAGTGGCCAGGGCTAGTGACGCGGGGCGATTGGTCAGCGGCCGCCGGAGGCCAACGTGGGCCCTTTGGTTGCGGAACGTGGGTCGTCGCGGGCTAAACAAAGGCGCATATAGGCGGCGTTGGCGCATGATAAGGATGTGAGTCAGGTTATGGAATAGAGAGTAATTGATACGAAAAAGGAGTGTCTGATTGCGGAGCCGGACACTAGTGAAGCGGCGCAGGGCCAATGGCGTCATAGTCTTGCTGGTTTGTAGGGACAATGAGCTACAAGTTCATTATGAGGAATGCATCACCGCACCGGAGTGTAGTACTCCAGGAGATAACGCAGTAAGTGTCACATCAAGTATTACATCACCCGATCATGGGTAGTAGATCAAAATCACCATATCATCGACATCGATTACCATTCTACGCTATTCATTGCATCAGTGATTGCTATCCATTTCCAGCCTTGAATGCTATCCATTTCCAACAGTGTGCATCCATCACCATCAGTAAATGCAAACATTCCCAGCAGTGATCTATTCCCTCTGTGATTGCAATCAACTCTACTTCTCCATTACCCCATACTCTACACCAAATTGTTCCAGATAATCATTCCCATAGTCATTATATACATTACAAACCCTGCTCGGCTCTTCTTCTGTCTCTCTCCTCAGCAATGGTCAACTTAATACCCTTACCCTTAGGCAACGAGATCCAGGGCTTGCTGGCCTCGTCACCGATGATGAAAACGTTGTTCATTCTGGTGACAAAGGTCTGGTCGCGAGCGTCCTTGATGTGGACCAAGTCAAAACCACCCTGGTGGTGCTCCTGGTGGACAATGGTGCCGACTCTACCCATGGATCTACCACCGGTAACCATAACCAACTTACCGGTCTCGAACTTCATGAAGTCGGTCATGCGCCCGGTCTCCAAGTCGATCTTGATGGTGTCGTTGCGCTTGACCAACGGGTCGGGGTATCTGATGGTGCGGCCGTCGTGGGTGATGGCGTAGGGGATACCTCTCTTGCCGAGACGCACGTCCTTGACCTTGGCCAACTTGTAGGCGGCCTCCTCGGCGGTGATTCTGTGCACGGCAAATCTACCCTTGACGTCGTACACCAATCTGAAGTTCTCGTTGGTGGCCTCCATCGAGATCACGTCCATGAACCCGGCGGGGAAGGTGGGGTCGGTTCTCACCTTGTTGTCCACCTTGACATGCTCCTGCATCAAGATGGCCTGGACCTCCTTACCGTTCAAGGCGTACTTCAATCTGTTTCTGATGAACACAACCAAAGGCAACGACTCTCTCAACTTGTGAGGACCCTGCGAGGGTCTGGGAGCGTAGGTGCCGGACAACTTGTCCAACATCCAGTGCGACGGCGCTGCCAATCTCTTCATGTGCTTTTTGCTGGTATAGTTAGTAGGTGTTCGACATCGTCGCCTAACAGTAGAGGATACAGTCTGGTGAGACAATATGGACAGTGTCCATGTCAACGCAAAAATACTGGGTCAGCACAACATTCCGTCACACATTCACAGGTATTAGGTATCTGTCATCCAGACAGCATAAAGCCAAGGCTCTATACCCCACCGCGTTGCCGCAGTGCTGTACCAACTCTACTATCAATGAGGCTCCCAATCCAAGCTAGTGAAACCGCTAGCTGGTAACCGTTATAACGAGACACTCCTGTGAGCATTCTCTCGGCGTTGTTTAGAGTCGTTCGACTTACGGGCCTCTCATTGTAATATAGTAGTGTGGTGAAGAATTTTCACTGTGCGCCTACTGCTTTATAGCGCTCGCCCATTTTCCTGCACGCAGCTGTGACTGCGAAAAACCCTAGTTGCGAGCCCCGCGGAGGTCACGACCCCAAGGTGCCTTATCTTGCCTAAGAGGGGTGCGGAGAGGGGAAGTAATAGGGGTCCTAGTGATCACCCCGCATCTTGGTATCGTGTGCTTTTTTTACTTTTATTGAGTTATGTAACGGGAGATCAACTCCCTTGTCGGAATATGTAATTGCCGGGCCCCTGGGCCCGGTAGAGATGCAAGCTGGGGGTAACACTGAAACCCTCAGTTAAAGTGTCTAAAACAAGGTAGCCTTAGGGTCTTCGTGGTGGCCGCGAAGGGCAGAGCCGCCCTCAAAGTCTTCGGGCTCGATGTACTCAGGCTGTCCCGCCAACTTTTCAACCTCGTGGCCCGTCATCACCTTGAACCAGTCAACGTGCAACGAGAAGGGGCCGTACTGCTTGTCCAACAAGCCAACGCCCAACGTCTTGATCTCCGCCTTGTTGATCTCAGACCCGTCCTGGATCACGCCCCAGTTGGTCATGACAAAGTCGTTGAGAGGAATCACAACCGTCTCCCACTCACCGGGAGTGTTGAGGAACAAGCGGTGCTGGTAGAGATCGGTGACAAGAGGAGTGTTGGCCTGGAGGTTTACAAGGTACTTGCGCTTATCGCCCTTGACCCGGAGCGCAATTGCCTCGTACTGCGACCAGTCCCAGTACTGGTTGCCCAGCAACCACGAGTCCTTCTGGTCGCGGGTGCGGAACATGGCGTACCCCAGCCGAGTGACTTCCGGGTTGTTCTTAGGCAAGTCGAGGTTAAGGTAACCGTGAAAGTGCGCGGTGTGGGAGACGGGATCAATGTCAAACGCCACCTCCGAGTAGCCGCCAATTTCCTGGTCAGAGCGAGTGATAATTTCGTTAGCCACCTCCGGGTTCTTGAAGTCCAACACGGTGGCGATCAGCTTAGTCATTTCGGATGGCTTCTTGAAAAAGCCCTTGATGCTCGAGTTCAATCCCAATGTTCTCAAAGACATGTCTGCGATGGTTCACTTTTTCAGTGCGGACCTCCCCTTATATATTTGTACCGAAGAGGGGCGTGACCTGCATCGGAGCAAGATGCAATCCGTGGATCACGCCTAAAAAGTCGTCCCATTGCCGCGGAGATCGAAGCAACACCGGTGTCCAGCAACGTGCGGTGGGGCTGGCAGGCCACTGGGGGGCCTAGGGGGGTGTGGGGACGGTGGGCGGAGGTATACCTCCAGGGGGTTATTGTATCGCAGCAACGACGATCTGATCACTACTAGCCAACCCCCCACATTTTTTCATGCAGCCGCTCACCTTTGTGCCTTTGTCCGAGCAATTGGCCCACGAACTCCGTGGTTGCAGGCTGGAACCGTCCGAATTTTCTTATCAATAATGGCAGGATGCATGTCCACGCCAGAAAAATACGCCATCGCTCGAACCTTAGCTACGGGGGCGGCTCCTAGGGGCGACAAAGGGGTGGTAGCGAGTGAAAAATGGGGGTGTGAGTTGACAACATCCGTGGTGTAGGCGGAACCTGTCACGGGCGACGATTGGCGTGGTTCGCCTAACCCCGGTTCGCACCCAACATTTGCGACCGCGACTTATCGGAGTTTTTGGACGAATCAAAGTTGCGGTGTGGTTACGGAGCCCTCCGCGTAAATTTTTGGGACAAACACGACGTGGGTATACCCGAGTTGACCGGGTCCAAACCCCGGGGATTTCCAAACTCTATTTGACTCCGGCGAGTATCCACGGAGCAGCCGTTGGAATTATCCGTCGGGTACACCCCCGCCATGTGCAGGCGGTGTCGGTAGAGCACCTACGATAGCAAACGGCTTCAAGCACGCTGACGATATGACGCCACCCGGCTGAGCCCCTTGGATCTGGAGGCTCACGTGGGAGAACAGATCTTGCGTGCGTGGCGTAGTCATGACGTAGTGCTACTTATTGCCCCAGGGGAGGCTATGGGTGGTTCTATCGTGTTCCATGACGGAGTGTTGTCTATTGTCTAACGGGCCTGGTGCACTACGAACGGCGACGTTTCTGTATCGGGCAACAATGCTAGCACATTTAGACTATATTCTGGTTACGCGCAGGCGAAATGTGGGGAAGACCGCGGATGTAAATCTTGTAGACCGTAGGATATTTCCCAGCCGGGAACATGTGGCAATCACAGGGGTCTTGTGGTGGTCACATTGCTCAGACAAAAAGACTGACCGACCTGGGTCGACCCGTCGTCGTGGCTCCATCTTGTGCCGCATCGCGAGACTCTGCAGGTTGTCACCGTGCATATCTTGGCTCCGTAAACTTCGTCAGCTCACCTGTCGCGTCGGTGGCGGTGGTTCGACCCTCGGAGTCGACCTACCGTCCTTCAACGGCTGCGGTCTTTGTTGTTTTATCTCCAATGCCAAAATAGGAAATAAGCCTTGGACAAACTCTAATTGTCGCCCCCGAGGCACCGCTAATCGTCGCCCTCGCATGAGCCGCATCGTTGTGAACCTGCGTTTGAACATTCACATGCGGAGGCTGCTTCTAAGATAAAACTAGTACAGCTTGCCATGACAGACACTACAGACACTATGCCCAAGTCGTTGTACGACCCCTCCACTGCAGAATACTTGAACCCGAGCACCGACCGCAAGGTGGCCGTGGTCACCGGCGGCGCCGGCGGCCTTGGATGGTACACCGTGTTGCACTTGTACTTGCACGGGTACATCGTGTACATGGCAGCTCGCAACCCCGAGAAGGTCAAGAAGGCGATTGAGGACATCAAAACCGAGGCCGACAAGCGGGTGGCCGCGTACGCTGCTGAGCAAAAGTCGTCGCGGTGGCTCGGAGAGATCCACCACCAGCAAATGGACTTGTTGTCGTTGGCGCTGGTGAACGAGGCTGCTGAGGCGCTTGTGAAAAAGGAGCCCGTGATCGACATTCTCATCAACAACGCTGGGTTGATGGGGGTGCCCCACGAGGTCACCAAGGACGGGTACGAGATCCAGTACCAGGTCAACTTTGTCGCGCACTTTTTGTTCACCCTCAAGTTGTTGCCGAGCTTGCAGAAGCTGAAGTCGGCGCGGGTGGTGCAGTTGGCGCTGATTGGGCACAACTTTGCCTTCAAGTACTTTACGCCCGCCAACAAGTTGGGCAACATCCCCAACTTTGTGTGGACGTGGGTGCGCTACGGCAACGCCAAGACGCTGGAGATCTTGTTTGCCCAGGAGTTGGCCCGCAAGTACCCCACCATCCGGTCGATGTCGGTGCACCCTGGTATTGTCGCGGGCACTGCGTTGTATGACCACTGGAAGAAGTTGCCCGTGCTCGGGCCCATTGTGCTGGGATCGATGAAGGCGGTGGACTCGGTGGGTGGCGTGAACAACGAGCAGGGCGCGTTGTCGAGTTTGCGGGCGGCGTTGGACCCGTCGGTGGCAAACCTCAACGGGGGCTACTTGTCCACCGGGGGTGTTATCGGCAAGCCGAGCAAGGTGGCGTCTGATCCCACCAACGCCCAGACCACCTGGGACTGGAACTTGAAGGAGCTCGAGAAGCGCAGGTTCAAGTTTGATTTGTAGTTTACAGTAATGTTTAGGGATACAAGGATACTATTGCCGACACGCATGACGGTCGTAGAGTGGTGGGGCCACGGGGATGGTGGCGGGCGGGTGGTTCCACAGTGCTAGCACTACCCGGTGCATGGCCACCTCGCGACGAGATCCAGTCAACTACTGTGTTTTGGTTCACAATAACACAATCCACAGCTTTAGCGCTTTTAGACTCCACTCGTAGTACTATACACACCTACAGTGTCTCATTCCACACCACCCACAGTGTGAACAATACACGTCCCACCCAACACTAGACAACCCGCCATGATCGCAAGCGCAATCGTGCTGCGCCATCCACATCACCCAACCACTCGACCCTCTCTTCTGCTGGGCACCCGGCCCCAAACAGGCAACGTCCCGCCTGCATACACCCACCGTTGACAGACACTCACCGTTGCTGATGGGTCACGGATCGCGGGCCCCGGGCTGCAAACGCGTCCAGATAAGAAATTAGGGTCATTAACAACCACACCACGACATGTTGTTCAAGTTGTTAACGTAAGTGAGGCCAATCGCCAGCGTGTGGACCTGTACTAACCCCCAGCATCGTTATTGGAGTGGTGTACCCCGTGGTGGGGTCGTACCGCGCCTACGAAAGCTACACCCGGGTGGCAAAGCGCATTGCCGCGACCCATTTCCGGGTGGCGGGAGTCACGGTGCCCATAGGCGCCATCTTCACCGCCAAGGACGCCAGTGCTGACGACCAGCAGTTGTTGCAGCTGGAGTTAATCACCATGCAGAAGTGGTTTATCTACTGGATCGTGTATGCGTGTGTGGAGACCGGGGAAGCGGTGTTCTTTTTGCGCCAATTGGTTCCGTTCTACGATCTCTTCAAGTTGTTGTTGTCCGCGTGGTTGTTGGTGCCGATGGTGGCCAAGCTGCTGGAGGTGGACTCCACGACGCTGTTTGACGAGACCAAGCAGTGGGCGGCGTTTTCGGAGAACGGGGCCGGGCTCGTGTACTTTGGCTACATCAAGCCCGCGATCTCGCGCGGTCTAGACCGCGTAGAGTTGCCCAACACGACGCAGACGGTGTTTTCGCTGTTCCCTGGCAGTTCCACCGCGGTGGATCTGCTGTATGTGATGGTGTCGCTGTTGCGGCTGCGGTTGATGGGGCTGCCGCCGGCGGAGCCCGCCGAGGACGAGCTGGTGGTGGAGGTCGAGGCTCCCGAGACCCCCGTGGCGCCGGCGCCGAAAAAGGGGTGGTTGTGGTAGAGCCTGCCCCGGCGGCAGGTGTTTTTATAGTAATAGACCCAGGTGGTAAGGTGTATTAAAGGGTGTGATAAAGGGTGATAAAGGGTGTGACAAAGGGTGTGATGAACGGTGTGATGAAGGGTGTGATGTAGTCTGTCGGTGTGTACGGCTGTGCTTACTGTAGGCAGCCTTGTGTGTCAGTGTCTACGTCAAGGCTGTCATGTCTGAGAGGATATTGGGCCATGTCAAGCCTACAAGATCGATGTGTGCTACCACTCGTACTGTCTACTTACACGATAACCGTGTTTACTCGTGTTTACCAATGTTCATGTTTACCCTTGTTCATGCTTACCGTGTACTTCAGAATCTGTACCCATTGTACATGTACACAATACATTCTAATCACGCGTCCGTAGTAGACGAGACACGTCCTCCTGTCGGATAGGGGCCTTGATGGCCGTCTACATGTCTGTCTGTCTGCTACGTAAGCTCACTCAATTAGTTATTCCCCACTACTGTACGTATCACACGTTATCTCACGTATATACTACGTCTCTAACAAACCAGTGACGACATACACATCTCACCACTCACCACTGTCCCCACACAATCAACCCCATCCACTGTAGCCCCATCTCCTACATCTCCACAGACTCCATCTCTTACATACCACCTATCTCTCTCTTACATCCAACCTCTCTCTCTCTTACATCCAACCTATCTCTTGCATCCCTCCCATCTTCTCCCATCTCTTACATCCTTCCCATCTCACAATCCCCATCTCTCCCCCCCTACATTCCTCCTTACTATCGTGTATGCTGCTATTTACAAGTTGAGGTACTTTGCCACCGCGGCGCGGTCGTCGGCGGTGTCGAGGGCCGCGGTGTGGGCCGCCACCCGCAGCGCGCGGGCCTTCTGCTGGTGCTTGGGCACAAACGCGTTCGGGAGCACCGTGGGCTGGTACAACCCGTCAAACGCCTCGCGCGGCTTGTGGGCGTCGGCGCCCACGCGGTTCTTTTCGAGGATCGCCTTCATCTCCTCCACGTGGTCGCGCTCGCCCTCCTCCACAAGCTTGGGGTCGACCTCGGGCCACACAAACGGCTCGGCCATGTCGATCGTCATCTTCTTGTACTGGGGCCCGCGGTACCGCGCGTAGTCGTCGCCGCTGCGGTTGAACCGCGCGTGCAACAACTGCACCGTCACGTTGAGCGCCCGCAACCCGTACACGTGCCACAAGTAGTCGCGGAGGTCCATTTTGTTGAAGTTGCGCGGGACAAGGAACTTGGCCTGGTACGGGGTGTGCTTGGCGTTGGGCCGCAACAAACACACCCGCGCCTTGGGGAAGTACACCTCGCGGAGGCCCACCTTGAAGTGGGGCAACCCCTGGGCCACCTCGTCCTGGGTGCGCTCCCAGTTGCGGCGCAGGATGGCGTCCGAGCGCAGCTTGTACTTGTTGGGCACCGGCTTGCCCGCGTCGCGGTAGCGGGCCCGGATCTCCTCTGCCGGGAAAAGGGTGTCGCGCACCCCCTGGGAGATGAGGGGCGGGCGCTGCTTGACAAACCCGTAGCGCGGCTTGTCGAGCACCACGTCGTCGGCGCTGACCTTGGGGTAGCGACGGCCCCGCGGCACGTGGTGGAGCAACCGCTTCAGTGCTGCTGCTAGCCAGTTCATGGTACGAAAAATTTTACGCTCGTGCCGCACTTTTGCGGGCGGCGAAAATATCAACACCACCATGTCAGACCACGGCGACCCCTACGGGTACGAGGACGAGAGCATCACCCCCGAGGACTGCTGGACGGTGATCCTGTCGTTCTTCCAGGAGAAGGGCTTGGTGCTGCAGCAGCTCGACTCGTTCGACGAGTTCATCGAGCTGACGATCCAGGAGTTGGTGTGGGAGGACCTGCGGCTCATTTTGGACCAGCCGGCGCAGCACACCAGCGACGACGACTACGAGAACCGCCGGTTTGAGATCAACTTTGGCAAGATCTACATCTCCAAACCCACCCAGACCGAGGGCGACGGCACCACCCATCCCCTCTTCCCTCAGGAGGCGCGGTTGCGCAACTTGACGTACCTGTCGCCGTTGTACGTGGACATGGCCAAGAAGGTGTTCAAGCTGGACGACCGCCAGCGCCGCGGCGACAACGAGCTCGACTGGGTCGAGGAGAAAATGGAGGACGAGCCCCAGACCAAGGTGTACTTGGGCAAGGTGCCCATCATGTTGCGGCTGAAGTTCTGCATGTTGCGTGACCTCGGCGAGCACGAGTTCTACGAGTTGAAGGAGTGTCCGTACGACATGGGTGGTTACTTTGTCATCAACGGGTCGGAGAAGGTGTTGATTGCCCAGGAGCGTCTGGCGGCCAACATCGTCCAGGTGTTCAAAAAGGCGGCGCCGCTGCCCATCTCGCACGTGGCCGAGATCCGCCTGGCGATCGAAAAGGGCCTGCGGCTCATCTCGCTGATGCAGATCAAGTTGTACGGGCGCGACGGCCTGACGCTGCGCACGATCAAGGCGACGCTTCCCTACATCAAGGAGGACATCCCCATTGTCATTGTGTTCCGTGCGCTCGGGGTGGTGCCCGACGGCGACATTTTGGAGCACATCTGCTACGACGCCAACGACTGGCAGATGTTGGAGATGCTCAAGCCGTGTGTCGAGGAGGGGTTCGTCATCCAGGAGCGCGAGGTGGCGCTCGACTTTATCGGGCGGCGTGGTGTGCTCGGGATCCGGCGCGAAAAGCGTATCCAATACGCCAAGGACATTCTCCAGAAGGAGCTCTTGCCCAACATCACCCAGGAGGAGGGGTACGAGACCCGCAAGGTGTTCTTCCTCGGGTACATGGTCAACCGGTTGTTGTTGTGCGCGTTGGACCGCAAGGAGCCCGACGACAGAGACCACTTTGGCAAGAAGCGCTTGGACCTCGCGGGGCCGCTTTTGGCCAACCTCTTCCGCATCTTGTTCAAAAAGCTCACCAAGGACATCTACAACTACATGCAGCGGTGCGTCGAGTCCAACAAGGAGTTCAACTTGACGTTGGCCGTCAAGTCGCAGACCATCACCGACGGGTTGCGGTACTCGTTGGCCACGGGTAACTGGGGCGAGCAGAAGAAGGCGATGCTGCTGAAGGCAGGCGTGTCGCAGGTGCTCAACCGCTACACCTACTCGCTGACGCTCTCGCACTTGCGGCGCACCAACACCCCCATTGGCCGTGACGGCAAGATCGCCAAGCCGCGCCAGTTGCACAACACCCACTGGGGCCTCGTGTGTCCCGCCGAGACCCCCGAGGGCCAGGCGTGCGGGCTCGTCAAGAACTTGTCGTTGATGACGTGCATTTCCGTGGGCACGCTGCTGGAGCCCATCTTGTACTTTTTGGAGGAGTGGGGCATGGAGCCGCTCGAGGACTACGTGCCGCTGAACCTGCCCGACCTGACGCGGGTGTTTGTCAACGGGGTGTGGGTGGGCACCCACCGCGAGCCCGCCACGCTTGTGGACACCATGCGGCTGTTGCGGCGGCGCGGCGACGTGCTGCCCGAGGTGCTGATCATCCGCGACATCCGCGAGAAGGAGTTCAAGATCTTCACCGACGCCGGGCGGGTGTACCGTCCGTTGTTCATTGTCGACGACGACCCCGAGTCCGACACCCACAGCACCCTCAAGCTCCAGAAGGAGCACGTCAACAAGCTCTTGACCACCGAGTACGACGAGTACGACGACGGCGGCGCCTACACCTGGTCGCTGTTGGTGAGCGACGGGGTGGTGGAGTACGTGGACGCCGAGGAAGAAGAAACCATCATGATTGCCATGTCGCCCGAGGACCTCGAGAACTCGCGCGAGGCCATGATCCGCGCCCAGACGGGCGCCGCGGTGGACGAGGCCGAGGAGGACATCGACCCCGCCAAGCGGATCCGCCAGCAGTTCCTGGGGTCGCTGCACACGTTCACCCACTGCGAGATCCACCCGCTGATGATCTTGGGGGTGGCGGCGTCGATCATCCCGTTCCCCGACCACAACCAGTCGCCGCGTAACACCTACCAGTCGGCGATGGGCAAGCAGGCGATGGGGGTGTTCCTCACCAACTACGCGGTGCGGATGGACACCATGGCCAACATCTTGTACTACCCGCAGAAGCCGTTGGCCACCACCCGGTCGATGGAGTACCTCAAGTTCCGCGAGTTGCCCGCCGGGCAGAACGCGGTCGTCGCCATCCAGTGCTACTCCGGGTACAACCAGGAAGATTCGATGATCATGAACCAGTCGCTGATCGACCGCGGGTTGTTCCGGTCGTTGTTCTTCCGCTCGTACATGGACCTCGAGAAGCGCCAGGGAATGAAGGCGTTGGAGACGTTTGAGAAGCCGCTGCGCCTGGACACCCTCCGGTTGAAGCACGGCACCTACGAGAAGTTGGACGACGACGGGTTGATCGCGCCCGGTGTGCGGGTGCTGGGCGAGGACATCATCATCGGCAAAACCACCCCGATCCCCCCGGACACCGAGGAGTTGGGCCAGCGCACCCAGTACCACACCAAGCGCGACGCGCTGACGCCGTTGCGGCTGACGGAGCTGGGCATTGTCGACCAGGTGTTGCTCACCACCAACGGCGACGGCGCCAAGTTCGTCAAGGTGCGGATGCGTACCACCAAGGTGCCACAGATCGGCGACAAGTTTGCGTCGCGGCACGGGCAGAAGGGTACCATCGGTGTCACCTACCGCCACGAGGACATGCCGTTCTCGCGCGAGGGGGTGGTGCCCGACTTGATCATCAACCCGCACGCCATTCCCTCGCGGATGACGGTGGCGCACTTGATCGAGTGCTTGCTTTCCAAGGTGTCGGCGTTGTCGGGGTTGGAGGGTGACGCGTCGCCGTTCACCGACGTCACCGCCGAGGCGATCTCGCGGTTGTTGCGCGAGCACGGCTACCAGTCGCGCGGGTTTGAGGTGATGTACAACGGGCACACGGGCAAGAAGTTGATGGCGCAGGTGTTCTTCGGGCCCACCTACTACCAGCGGTTGCGGCACATGGTCGACGACAAGATCCACGCGCGGGCCCGTGGTCCGGTGCAGGTGCTTACCCGGCAGCCGGTGGAGGGTCGGTCGCGTGACGGTGGGTTGCGGTTCGGTGAAATGGAGCGTGATTGTATGATTGCCCACGGTGCCGCCGGCTTCTTGAAGGAGCGGTTGATGGAGGCGTCCGACGCGTTCCGGGTGCACATCTGCGGGTCGTGTGGGTTGATGTCGGTGATTGCCAACCTCAAGAAGAACCAGTTTGAGTGTCGGTCGTGCAAGAACAAGACGAACATTTACCAGATCCACATTCCCTATGCCGCCAAGTTGTTGTTCCAGGAGTTGATGGCGATGAACATCTCGCCGCGGTTGTACACCGAGCGCCTGGGGGTGTCGGTGAGAGTCTAAACTGTATAATTAATAGAGACAAGGGCGACCTTGCAACGAATAGAAAAGGAAAAGGAAGAGGAGGGAAGGGGAAAAGGAAGAAGTAGGGAGGGGGAGAAGGGGAGAAGGGAAGGGAGAAGGGGAGAAGGGAAGGGAGAAGGGGGGAAGGGAAGGAAAGAAAGAAAGAAGGAAAGAAGGGAAGAAAGGGTTATTGCAAATTAATTCTAAAATAAGCGACTTTTTAAACTCTGACAATGCCTTTCAGACCGGTACGAATTCATGTCTTTTTGGGTGTTTAACTTAGGCGTTTGCACTGATGCGCATATCGCCAAATAGTTTGTCTACCGCTGGCTTTTCATGACAATGCTAATTTGAACGAACAAGATACCAATGGCGGGTGGAACTGTCTCAGAATTGTCTGAGCACATACAATGCCCTGCCATCGCTTTCAAACTGGAAAACGGCCGGTTTGACGGTCCCCTCTTTGATCAGAGGTGGCCAGGCTACATCCTGAGCGCTACACATCGCGCCCAGCCGAAAACACACGCGCTTGCTTACCACGCTTGTTTACCACGTTTATCTACCTCAGTCCCAGCTACTGCACCCGCCGCTTTGGAGTTTTAGGTTGATTTCCCGGGTTTTCTCCAAACGGTTGGCGTCCACACTGGTGATGGTAGTGCATATAACCCTGGACTTTGTGGTTGGGCAACTCGTGGTCCAGCGGGCACTTTAAGTCGGTAAACAACGCTAACCTCGCACTAAGTGACCAGAGCCATCACCCTGACGCCTCTTCGACGCTGAATAAAATTTCGGGAAAACAGGGCCCTGGTAAACCTTTGTTTGTATGAGAAAAGTCACGTGATCTAGGTCACCTGATACTAACAAAACTCACTATCAGCCAGTTCACTGAAGAAGGTTCTCCCCGAAGCATTTCTAGCCACCTCTCTACGGCTGTCAAGCTTCCTCATTTGCCTCCGGTCGCCACCGTTTGCCTTCCCATTTCTCCCGTTTTTCTTCCCATTTATCTCCCTGTTACCTTCCCTTCCCAATCCATTCAAATCAGTTCCCACCCCTACACCCCAAAACACTTTCTTATATGTCGTTAACTATGTACAATCATGCTACTGCAAAAACTTCTCGCGCAACTCCTTGGCCCGCTCCTCGTGCTGCTCCAACTGAGCAATCTTCTCCTTGACCTCGCCCGCCTCGTCGGCAAACGCAATCAAGTTCTCCTTGTAGGGGTGGTCGTCCCCGTCGTACACCTTCAACCGGTCCATACGCACAAGCCGCAACTTGTTCTTGGGGATCATCCCCTTGACAGCCCGACGCAAGATCTCGCCGTGGCCCTTGTTGGCGATCATCCGGTCCATGGGGATCAAATTAAGCGAGCCCGGGCGCGTGGTGTGCGACCAGTAGGTCTTTTCCGTCATCTTGTTGCCGCTGACCTTGAGATGGGCACAGTTGGTCACCACCACGTAGTCGCCGTGGTCGCGGTTGGGAGAGAAGGTGGGCTTGTGCTTGCCGAGCAACGTCAGCGCCACCAGCGCAGCAAGCCGACCAAGCGTGCGCTGGTCCGCAGCGACGTCCACGTGGTGCCACACCCGGGTCAACGCCACCGCCAGGTTACCGATTCTTTGTGACATGGGATAGCTGAAAAAATTTCGCGCGAAATGGTATATGGTGCGAAAGCGACGGAGAGGAAACGCCCGGAGAAAAAGGGTGTAGAGCCGTAGTGTAGTGTTGTCGCGGGTGTCTATGCCCCCGAGACTTCTTTCTTAGTTACTGTTTTGTTGGCGGACGTCGCCCGGGCCTTCCCCACCACGCCGCACATACGCACATTTTTTCACGCTATCAACAACCCGGCCACTCCATGTTCTTCCTCAAGGACTTGTCCTTGAACCTCACGTTACACCCGTCGTATTTCGGTCCCCAGATGGACCAGTACCTCCGGGACAAGCTTTTGTCCGACGTCGAGGGCACGTGCACCGGCCAGTTTGGCTACATCGTGTGCGTGCTAGATTGCATGAACATCGACATAGGCAAGGGCCGGATCATCCCCGGGTTGGGCAAGGCCGAGTTCGAGGTCAAGTACCGGGCGATGGTGTGGAAGCCGTTCAAGGGGGAGGTGGTGGACGGCGTGGTCACCACCGTCAACAAAATGGGGTTCTTTGCCGACGTGGGCCCGTTGCTGGTGTTTGTGTCGACCCACTTGATTCCCCTGGACTTCAAGTTCAATCCCTCGGCCAACCCGCCCGCGTACGTGTCGCCCGACGAGCAGATCGAAAAGGGGTCGCGGGTCCGGCTCAAGATCGTCGGTACCCGGACCGATGTTAACGAAATTTACGCCATTGGCTCCATCAAGGAGGACTTCCTTGGCCCCACGCCCAACTAGTTGTAGTATAATAAACGCCTTACGTATAAATTGTTGGTGAGTATTAGGGTGCAGAGAGGACTCATGAAGAATCACACAGAGCGCCGGTGAGATTAGAAGAATCAACGTCAGCACACATGGCAGGTCCCGTGCCAGATGAATCAAAAACAGAACATATGGTAAGACTCGTTACCAGAAGAAACAAAGTCAAAACCACGGCAAGCCTAACCAAGAATCTTATAACCATTAGCCAGACTTGCCATCTATCAACTGAACGCAGTCTTATAATACAAAACTCCTATAAACCTATGCATGCAAATCGATTAGTCGTCGGTCAAGTCGATCACCTCGACCGAGGACTTCTGGGCGGGCTCGTGGAGGCTCAACCGCGCCATGCCCGACGGCGAGGCAAACGCGGGCGACTCGGTGGCCGACCGCGGCGACGGGAGGGTTTCGATGGTGTCGGGGCCCACCTCGATGCCGAGAATCAGCGTGTACCGCTGGCGCTTGTTGGAGCCGACGTCGGTGGCCGACGGGCGCTTGGGAGACGCCGGGCGGACCGGAGCAGTGCCCGAGGTGGCCTGGGCCGTGGGCTTGGGCCCGTTGGGCCGGGTGTTTTCTGTGCCCGGGCCAGAGGTGGAGGCGTTGCTGGACCCAGTGACCGTGCCGCTAGCACCACCACCAGCAACACCACTGGCTCCACTAATCTTAGTATTAGTGCCACTAGCACCTCCACCGCCACCTGAAGCTGCCGCCGTCATCTGTGTACTGGGTCGGTTCGCTGGCGGTGCCGCCTTAGCCTGGGCTGGGTTAGAGGCCTGCCCTGGGTTCGTGGCCTGCCCAAGCTGCGGCGAGCTGGCGTGCCCCATCGTCGGTGACTTGCTGTGTCCGGTCACCGGCGAGTTTCCCGCCGAGTGGCCCGTGGACTTCTTCCGGCTGTTGAGGTACTTCAACATCTGAGTAACGTTGTCAAGCATGTCTCGCCAGTACAGCATCGAAAAGTCCGCGTTTCGGGGAAGATAGAAGTACGCCTTCTCGCGGTTGGCCCGGTTGTAGCACTCGGTCAACTGGCGGGCGCGGTCCAGGTGGATCTTGGCCCGCTGGCCTAACACCTCGGTGGTCTCGGGCCGGAGCTCGAGCGCCGCGGTGATCCACGCAAACCGCTTCTCGAGGGCGTCGAGGTTGGCACTGGCGAGCTCGCTCTGGAGCCGCCGCACGGCGTTGATGGCCTCCTCGGCCGCGTGCTGGTGCTCCGGGGTGTCCTCGCGGAGCACCCGCTGGAGCCGCCGCTGGAACGACTCGAGCGCGTGGTGATAGTCGCGTTGCTTCTCCTTGCTGGCGCGCTGCTGCTCGGAGTATGCGACCTTGAGCCGGTCGACCTCGGGGGTCGTTTTGGGCCCGGTGCTGGCCAGGGTGGCACCGGGTGGCCCGGGTGGAGCTGACGGTTGTGGCGGTTGGGCCTGTGCTGGCTGTGCCTGTGCTGGTGGTGCCTGTGCTGGAGGTGCCTGTGCTGGTGGTGCCTGTGTTGGCGGGGCCTGCGCCTGTGCCACGGGTTGTTGGGAAACGCCCGCTTTTGCTCCACTCGATGGGAAGGCCGCGGCCGTGGGGGGTTTATTAGCCATCGAGGGGCTCGGCACGTTGGAGCTGGCGTTGGCCACCGGGCTCGCCGACAGCGCGCCGCGGTGGTTGCTGGGTCTCCGGGCCAACGGGACGTCGTCGTCGGACTCGTCGCGCATCAGCACGTCCGCATCGCCTGGAGGCTGGGCACGGCCGTTGGCCTGTCCGTTGGGTGGTTGCGGAGCGGGCGGTGGTGCCACCACAGGGGACGTGGTGGGCAGCGCCAGCTCGCCCGCGTGGGAGGTTCCCAGGGGTGCTGGTGGGCGAGGACGGCGGATGAACACGTCGGCGGGCTTGCGGGCCACGTGCCGGTGGTGCGGCGCCTGCGCCGGCTGGTTAGACAGGTGTGACTGGATGGACGAGTGTGACTGGCTGGGTGAGGTAGTTTGGTGAGGTTGGTGAGGCTGATTGGGCTGGTGAGAGTGGTGAGGCTGGTTGGCCTGGTTCACGTGATGAGGGTTGACCTGAGGCTGGTTGCCTGGGTTGGCCTGCTGGTTGCCTTGTTTAGCCTGCTGGTTGCCTGAGTTGGCCTGCTGGTTCTGTTGGTTGACCAGTTGGCTAACCTGATTGGGCGACAGATGCCCAGACTGACCAGACTGACTCTTGACTTGTTGAGTAGACCCAGGCACTGGCGGTGATCCCCGGTTGTGGAAGATCGAAGGCAACGTGTGCGAATGGGGAGCCATCGGCGACTGGGTGTCTGGCCGGTGCATCCCGTTCATCCCAGCGAATGGCGGGTTGGTGGCGCCTGGCGTCAACAAGTACGGCGAGCCTGGGACTGGTGGCAGGCGCATCATCCCCTCGGGAAGCGGAGCGAGCGGGAATTGTGGGTTGGGAAGCCCCTGGGGGAATCCTGTGCTGATGTGAGGCAAGTGGGGCCGTGGGTGGTGTGTCGAGGCGTGTGACAGCGGGGCCTGGGCCCGGTGAGTCTGAGTGAGAGGCTGGGGAGGGTTGGCCGTTTGGGTGGGATGAGTGTGGAGGGGAGGCAGATGGGCCGGCAGCTGCGCAAACGGCTGGGTGGCCACGGGGTTCAATGGGTTGGTCAGCGGGCTCGCCAGAGAGTTCAGCGGGTTCGCCAGGTTCGAGCGTTGGTGCTCGATTGCCAGGTTAGAGCCTCGATTCTCGTTCGCCAGGTTTCGATTCTCGCTCACCAGGTTATTCACGTTCGCCTGGTTATTCTCTCTCGCCAGGTTATTCTCGCTCGCCGCCTGCGGGAACTGGATCACCCCGCCCTCCATGGGCTCGTCGTCGTCGCTGTCAAGACACACCACCTCCGTGACCTTGGGCGGCGGTCGCTTCGGCGCCGTTTCCCCGTCGGAGCCCAGGTCGTCGTCCGAGTCGTCCACGGCGTCCGCCACCCACGTCCCGTCCGCGTTCACCGTCACCAGCTCGGTGCGGTCGTCCACCACCTTCATGATGTCGACAAAGTACTCCAGGAGCGCCAACAGCTCGAGCGTCACCTGGCGGTTGCAGTGGGGACACTTCCACGACGGCAACTGGAGCTGCAGCTGGAGATACACCTCGGCGTCAAAGCACTGCGGGTGCGAGCACTGGGTCAGCTTGACGGGGTACTTCATCCGCACAAACAGCAACGGGTCCCGGAGCAGCACCAGCAGCGTGCCCACCTCGATGTCGTCGTCGCCGTTGGCCCGGATGGCGTCGATGGTGGCCTGGCGCGAGATCGCCGGGTGGGCAACGATCCGCTCCAACAACCGCGCTATCGGCACCACCTCGACAAAGCACAAGTAGAGCAAGTAGGTCTCGGTGGTTTTGCAGTAGTTGATGTGGATCTTGTTGCGGGCGGGCGCACGCAGCATCAACAGCGACACGTCCACGGGCTTGGCGGTGCCCACCGCGCCCTTGATGCCCTTGTACTGCGCCGGGTTGACCAAGTTGCCGTTGACGTAGATTTCGGCCGGGTGCGGCCACTCCACCGGGCTCTCGGCGTGGAGCTCGTTTTCCACGCCCGACAACAAGTAGAGGCGGATCCCCTGGGTGTGGATCCGCAGGAACAACTCCATCTCGCTGGCGTTGAACGTCACGTACATCTCGGTGGCGTTTCTCCCCACCAGCGGGCGGCACATCTGCGGCAGGCCCAGCACCGTCTGCACCAACTGGTAGAACGGCAGTTTGGTGAAGTAGAGCGAGTGGCCGGGAAGCGGGACCGACGTGGCCACGGTGTGGGTTGTCTTGGACCCGCGGATGGGCTGGGGCTGCGGTGTTTCCAGCGGCGGGTGCTGGCGGAGGATCAGCAAGTCCATGGTGCCGGCGATGATGTGCCGCACCACCTCGGAGATCCGCGGCAAGCTCACCTGGCCGTCGCAGCGGCTGAGCACAAGGTAGCGGAACGCGATGAGGTTGGGCTGGTCGCTGGTGTCGATCCAGCGTTGTTGTTGTTCGGTGAGCCGGGCGATGAGCTCGTCCTTGGTGCCCAGCAACCGCGCGCCCACGGCGCGGAGGATGTCCTTGAGCTCGGCCACGCGGAGCCGGCGCGAGTACCGGTCGTGGGTGTCGGTGAGCTCTGCCTCTGTTAGTGCCTTGGGGCTACTCATGGCGGCAGACGGGTTGAAAGGCTGCGAAAATCACCGTTGTGCGCGTTGGGTGGGCCACGGGATGCGGGGGAACGGGCCGCGCTGGGGCGTTGGGAGACCTGTGGGGTGGGTGGGGGTGGTGCTGCTGGGCTGGTGGTGGCGGTTGTGGCGTCTGTTTGTGTTTCTGGCGGCGGGGGGCCCGTTTGCTTCGGGCCTCGGACGCGCGGGGTGGGGTGTTTGGTCAGCTGATCGGAGGGGTGGGGCAGCACGGGTGGTGGAAACGAAAGGAAAACGGTGGGTGAAGATTGCTGAAAGTAGTGCGGCTTTGAACGCTGAGAAAAAAGTGGGATTAGGGGTATACTTCAGCACGTAGTTGGCACCCACAACTACACAGAGCAATTTTCACCCCTTGCAGATTCGGGCAGTATGGTGGAGTGGTTAACACGTAGGGTGCAGGTCCCTATGCCCTTTGGGCGCGCAGGTTCGAACCCTGCTGCTGTCGATCTTTTTGCCGCCGGAACGAACATCGATGGTTGCTGGAGGTACTGACCGTACTATTTGCCAGAAGCAAATCTGAACGGGCGATTTAGACCTCCGGTGGTACTCTTTTTGCTGCCATCGCAGAGTACACGAAATGAGTTAACCTAATCGGTGTTTGTTTGTACAGTAGTGTTATTAGTGATTTGTACAGTAGTATTATCAGTCGTATATACGTGCCTTTCTAGGGTCGGCTGGTGCTCTGGCTGCTACTAAAGGTACCTCCAGTTTGGTATAACCAGGTGCTGGCTGAACTGTGCTCTGTTAGTCGGTCTGTCTCTGTGCTGACTGGCTGGCCCTTACCAAACCTGTGCTCTAAGTAAACGTAGCCACCCCAAGCAACGCGGCCGCGTTCCGCGCGTTCAACTTGGTCTCGGGAGCCCGCTTGGGCGGTTCGTCCGTCTGCAACAGCCGGAACGTCCGTGACAGCCACGCGTCGCCCTCCGCATCCTGCGACTGCGGCAAGTTGTGCTTCAACAGCGACAAGTTGTCCCGGTTCAACCGCGAGAGCCCGCCCTTGGCGTCCACCAACCGCACGTCCAACCGAATGGCCTCCAAGTGCTTCAAGAGCTGGCGGTGGTGCGCCACCTTCCGCAAGGTGTACGCCTTGAGCAACTGCTTCACCTTGTGGTCGGCAAAGTCAATCACCTCCTGCCGCTCGCACAACATCTCCGCCAGGATCCGCTGCACCTGGAGCTCGAGCAGATCGCGCACCTGGGTGGCGTGCTCCACTGCCCTGATCGCCTCGTCCACCTTGAGCGGGTCCAACGTGGTTTTCAGCTTCATCTTCGCCGCGTACGCCTCCTTGGCCTCCAAGTGGCCCGCGGCCTTGTCGAGCTCGCGCATGATGAGGTGGCGGTTGGTGAGCGCCTCCTTGATCTCGTAGCAGTCGTTGGACACGTTGAGAGCCCCGTCTCCGAGCGTCGCCATCTCGTTGGTGGAGTCGGCCAACATATAGTCCAGCTGCTTGTTGGCGACCCCGGCAAGCTTTTCCCACAAGTTGCGCATGCCCGGGTGGGTGGTTTCCCCAGCGGCCATCAAGCCAAACTTGTTGGCCAAGTCGTACATGTGGATCAGCACCTGTTTCTCCGCCCGCAGCCGGCGCTCGCACTGTTTATGGAGCTTCTGGAGGCCCAAGTACGCGCCCTTGACCTGGGGACGGAAGGTGGCAAGCGGCTCCACCGGGTCGTAGGGCGGCGCCAACTGTTTGAGCGTCTTGCGCACAAAACCCGACGCCACCAGCTGTTTGCGGTTCAGGTTGATCACGGCGTAGCCAAAGTCGTTCTCGATAAAGTAGACAAACTCCTCGTCGCGGATGATGATGGGGTTGCTGCTGATGCGGTCAAACCACTCCTGCCACACGAGCTGCAACTGGCGAGGCTCGTCCTCCATCCGGGCCAGCGTGAGGGCCAGGGGGAACACCGGCACGAACAGCTCGAGATTCAGCACCGTCAAGTACTTGTTGAACTTGACCACCTCCGAGTAGGTGCGTCTCACGTCCTTGTACACCTTCAGACGGAACTTGGGGAGGCCCTGGACAGCCACGCTGAACTTGACGATGGGGTTGCCGGGCTTGTTGCGCTCGACAGCGGTGATTTTGAACTTGAGCAGGTACTTGGCAAACCGCTCGGGTACGAGTTTGCGGAGCATTGGCTCGGCCACGAGGTCTGGGGCTCCCGTGGGTGCCTGAGGCTCGGCCTGGGGTGCTGGCTGGTCCACCACGGGCTCGGACGCCGGCTGCTCGGGCTGTGGGGCCATTGACGGTGCAGCGAGCGGCTGTGTGTCCTCGGGCTCTGCAAACGGGTTGTTGTTTTCGAATTCGTCGTCGTATGGTAGGGCCATGGTGACGGTTGGGGTGGGGGTTCGTGGCTTGAATTATGCGATTGCCTGCATGGGGTGGCAACAGTGAGGTGAGAGGACGGAATGAGAAGAGAGGTGGACAGGGACACGGGGTGGAAGTAGATCGGTGTGGTGGTGGGTAGGTGGTGGGTAGGTGGTGAGTAGGTGGTGGGCAGGTGGTTTTCCAACCGGAGCGAGGCTGTGGTTCGTGGTCGTTTGATACCATGGGGAGAAGTAAATGCAACCGAAGGCTGGATACCCAAGTGGAGCAGTGATTAAGGGGCCCACTTCTATACCCTCACGTCCCTTCCCTTCCTTCCCTTAACCACACTAGCCCCACCCACACTCGAACTCGGTACCTACTGACCCACTCTCTAATCCCCACACACATCCACTATTTGCACAAATTTAGCACAATCTGCCAAAACCTACCATTAACGTATACGTCTATTACTATGCTTCACTTTCGTCCGAGTCCAACACAATCAACCCGGCCTGCGACGTCTGCGAGTCAGAATCCACGCTATCGTCCGGGGTGTCCATCTCGGCGATCTCGACGTTGTCCCGCACAAAGAACTCGTCGATCGACGTGGGTACCTTGACCTCGAGCTTCTCGTCAAACGCCAGCTCAAGCGTGTAGTACAACATCACCAGCGTCCGCGGCGACCCCGTCTGCTCGTACACGTAGTCACGCACCTCGTCAAACAGCGCCCGCTCCATCAGGCACCCGGTGACGGCGTACCCGCGGCCCGTCTGCGCTTGCACATGCACCCAGCACCGGTCGTCGTCGTAGTCCTTGCTCCGGTAAAAGTACTCGGTGTCGGAGAAGATGACCCCCGTGACCACGTACGCGGGCAACTGGTGGTGGCTCATCCGCAGCAACAACCGGTCGCGGCGGAAGAGGTTGCGCTGCTCCAACTCCCCCAGCACCTGCTCCATCTGGGTCGTGAGCGACTTTTTGCACTCACCAACAGCTTCGGCGATAGACGTCAACTCGGGCGGGTTCCCGAGCTGGCTGCCGGCCTGGCGCAACATCCCCTGGATGCTGCGGCCCTCGAACGCGTTGTACTCCATCATCTCCGTTCCAAGCCGGTTGCGGTCCTGGCGGAGCAGCACCACCTCCTCGTTGACGGCCGCAGCCTCGTCAGCGCACTCCCCGGTGTAGAGACCGGGGTAGAACACCTCGTCGAGCGAGAACGGCTCGGCAAGATCGTCCCCGTACACCTGGAACGCAAGCACCGGGGCGGTGTGCTTGAACCGCACAGCACCCACGGGACCCTCGCCCCAGAAGAGCGAAGTGACACAGTCGTAGATATTGGCGCGACGGGTCTCGGGCTCAATCACAAACACCCCCAACCGCGTGGTCTGGCCCGGTTCCGCCGTCAGCTCCACCGTCAGCAAAAACATCGGCACCAACCCGGGAGCAGCACCGGCGACGATTTTGAGGTGAGCGTCCACCGCCACCACAAACCGCTTGAGACACTCCTCGTAGTCGTCGGCGAGAGCAAAATCCCGCCTCAAGTCGGGCGGATACAGCGCCTGCAACGCCCGCAGCGCCACGTAGGCCCGGGTGGTGACGGTGCTGGTGAGATAGGCGACCATCAACTGGAGCACCGCCACGAACCGCTCCAGGTCGGAGCCCGCCACCTCGAGCGTGTCGTTGGCCCACCGGGGGTCGTACTCAAGCTCGCTGGCGTACAGGTAGACGGCTTCCCGGAACAGGTCGACCTGGGACATGATGTGCACAAACGGTAGCACATAGTTGTCGACGGCGCGGGCGGTGGCGGGCAACACCACCGTCGGGGTGCCGGGGTCGCGGGCTACCGGCGATGCGAAGATCAGCGGCATGCTGTCGTAGTAGCGGGGCACCTCGTCGAGGTCGGGGATGTTCTCTGGGTTGACCACCCGTACCACCGGTTCCGGGCGTGCTGGTGGAGGAGGCGGGGGAGGCGGGGTCGGCCCGGCCAGCGGTGCGCCCAACGGGGTGATCTCTTCCACGGGGTCGTCTAGCAAGTAGGCAATGGCGTTCTCGGCGTCGTTGTTTGTGGCTGCCAATGCCTGCGACGCCTGCTCGGGGGTGAACCCCATGCCCACGATAAGGCTGATCTTGTCATCCATGGTGTGGTGTGCGCGAAGCAACTGGAGCGAGATAAGTGAGGGATGAAATTTGGCACGAGGGTGGGGATTTGCGAGGGGCGACGTGCGGGGGCTGTGGTGATACTACGGTTGATAACTGCTGATTTTGTTTTATGATTGTTGGTGGTGTTTCGTATTTAGTGTTTCATAGATGGTGTGTTGAGATTAGGTAATGTTGGGTGGTGGGTGTTGTGAAAAATCGGGAACGCGACACAAAGGGTTGTCCGTTAGTTCTGGGTGGGACGGGTGTGTGTACTGACATACCCAGTGACTCATACACCCACTCGTTGTCCTGTAGTGACTCACGTCCGGTAGCCAGCATCCCATAGTGTCTCTAGAAGCCAGGCCTACGCCAACGCGAGCCAGGGCAAAGCTCAGCAATTACCTAACTGGGTATCCCTAAAGTACCCATCTGATCGCCGCCAGAACCCCTACAGCATTCTTCCACCCACCACCCCACCATCCCATCCTTATCTCGCCATCTGTCCTGCACAGGCCCATTACCCGAAGCTGCGAAATTTTTTTAAACCATGTTCAGGAGCCTTCGCAGCAGAATGACCGTGAACCAGATCACCGAAGGGCTCAAGGGCTTGGGGTTGGCGCAGCCCGAGGCCGCCGTGCCCCAGTCGCTCCCCGACTACAACGTGTTTGACGTGTTCCGCAACTACATCACCGACGAATTGCACCGCATCTCCCTGGTGGACAAGCTGCTTATCTACCCGGCGTTGGACACCACCAACGTGTTGGAGAAGGGTGACTTCATCATGCCGGTGCCGCGGTTGCGCCTCAAGGGGGTCAACCCCCAGGAAAAGGCTGCTGAGTGGGCCCAGGCGTTCCCCGTGGGCGACAAGGCCTACCTCTCGGAGGTGCGTGCCAACGGCCCGTTCTTGCAGTTCTACTTCAACAAGAAGGTGTTGTTCCCTGTGGTGATTAAGGACGTGTTGCTGCGTGGCGCTGACTACGGCTTTTTGCCCCTTGGCGACAACAAGAAGATCATTGTTGAGTTTTCCTCGCCCAACATCGCCAAGCCGTTCCACGCTGGTCACTTGCGGTCGACGATCATCGGTGGTTTCCTCGCCAACCTTTACGAGAAGGCGGGCTGGGACGTGACCCGGATCAACTACTTGGGCGACTGGGGGAAGCAGTTCGGTCTTTTGGCTGTCGGCTTCAAGAAGTACGGCTCCGAGGAGAAGTTGGTGGCTGACCCCATCAACCACTTGTTCGAGGTGTACGTAAAGATCAACAAGGACATCGAGACCGAGGGCGAGGACTCCGAGACCAACGAGGCCGCCCGCTTGTACTTCAAGCGCATGGAGGACGGCGACGAGGAGGCGCTCGCGGTGTGGAAGCGGTTCCGTGAATTCTCGATCGACAAGTACATCGACACCTACGCCCGGTTGAACATCAAGTACGACGTGTACTCCGGTGAGTCCCAGGTGTCCAAGGACAAGATGGACGAGGTCATCGAGCAGTTCAACACCAAGGGCCTCATCCACGAGGACCGTGGGGCCAAGTTGATCGACTTGACCAAGTTCAACAAGAAGTTGGGCAAGTGTCTCGTCCAGAAGCTGGACGGTACCTCGTTGTACTTGACCCGTGACGTTGGCGAGGCCATCAAGCGTCAGGAGACCTTCCACTTCGACAAGATGATCTACGTGATTGCCTCGCAGCAGGACTTGCACACCGCGCAGTTCTTTGAGATCCTCAAGCAGATGGGCTTCCCCTGGGCCCAGAACTTGCAGCACGTCAACTTTGGCATGGTCCAGGGTATGTCTACTCGTAAGGGTACCGTGGTGTTCTTGGACAACATCCTCGAGGAGACCAAGGAGAAGATGCACGAGGTGATGAAGAAGAACGAGGCCAAGTACGCCCAGATCGAGGACCCCGAGAAGGTGGCCGACCTCGTGGGTATTGCCGCGGTGATGATCCAGGACATGCAGGCCAAGCGGATCAACAACTACGAGTTCAAGTGGGAGCGTATGCTCTCGTTCGAGGGTGACACCGGTCCCTACTTGCAGTACGCCCACTCGCGTTTGTGCTCGATGCAGCGCAAGTCCGACATCACCGACGACGAGATGATCAACGCCAACTTCGACTTGTTGGTGGAGCCGTGTGCTGAGCACTTGGTGCGGGTGGTGGCCCAGTACCCCGAGGTGTTGAAGCGTGCCCTCACCACCCACGAGCCGCTGACCATCGTCACCTACTTGTTCTCGTTGTCGCACCTTGTGTCGTCGTGCTACGACATCTTGTGGGTTGCTGGCCAGGAGCGCGACTTGGCGGTGGCCCGGTTGGCGTTGTACATGTCGGCCAAGACCGTGTTGAACAATGGTATGCGGTTGTTGGGCTTGACCCCTGTGGAGAGAATGTAATGTATATAAGTATAGACGTAATGAGGCAGCCGAACGGCTTGGACTGTAACCGAGCAATTTTTCAGTCGCTAACTCCGTGGATTATTTCCGTTGGTCCCGATTACGTCACCGGGTGTCTGCCAGGTGTCTGTCGCTGGATTGCTGTCCGAGCGGGTCCACCGTAATGTAAGCACCCCATGGCATGGTGCCAGCGAAGCCGGGAACGCGCGGGAACTTCTCGGGCGACGTTCGCTTAGCCCGTGCGTGTGCAGTTCGTCTCGAGTCCACCACAGTGGTGCTTTGTGGCTCTGTTCCTGCACAATTCCCCACGTTTCCACCACCAGACGTCCTCGGGTACATACCCACCAAGGTGGCTGCAGCGATTGCTACGCCACAGGGGACTCACATGCACAATAGTGAGCAATATTTCACTGTCGCTTCGGGTTTTCCTCGACTGCCAACGGGCATTAGTCAGGTTCGGATCCGCGATGCGGCGCCCGCATGAGGAGACCAGGGGTGTCAAACGTAAACAGGGCCTACCGGACCCGGGCGTGCCACGGTGGCGGCACCAACCGCCACACATTGCCCCCACACCCAGGTATAGTAGTTACTGCCGCCGCCACGGAGGCCTGGGCCCCGCAATATGCCCGAATCCGGCTGCCACGGTTAGCTCCGTTCCTGCACCCAGCCGCAACTCGCCAATCACGGGCATTGCTGAGCAACATTATTTGCCTGAAAAAGCTACACTTGGTTTACACAATTGGCGTTTAATCGACTCATTTGTAAGCGAAACGTGCCATTGAAATAGCTGCTGATAACCCCATTTGAAATGTTTGCCTTGAGAAACGTTGCCCGTACCAGAGCCGTGTCGAGAATGAGCACCCGCGGCATCAAGACTGTTGAGGTCCCCGAGTTTAAGGGGGGTGACTTCTCCATCTACAAGCCTTTCATCGGCGAGGCCATCACCCGCATCCACTACACCAAGCACTTCCAGACCTACGCCACCAACTACAACAACGCCATCAAGGACTTGGCCACTGCCCAGGAGAAGGGTGAGGTCAAGAAGATTGTTGCGTTGCAGCGTGCCATCAACTTCAACGGTGGTGGCTACTTGAACCACTCGTTGTTCTTCGCTGGGTTGGCCCCCAACAAGGAGCACGCCAAGGGTCTTGGTGGCGAGCCCCCCGCCTCCGACTCTGCGTTGGCCAAGAAGATCAACGAGGAGTACGGCTCGTTGGACAAGTTGATTGCCGTCACCACCGAGAAGCTCATGGGCTTGCAGGGTTCCGGCTGGGCTTGGATCGTCAAGAACCCCACCACTGGTTCTTTGGACGTCATCACCACCGCCAACCAGGACCCCGTGCCTGCCCCCTACGTGCCTGTGGTTGCCATTGACGCCTGGGAGCACGCCTACTACCTTGACCACGAGAACAACAAGAAGGCCTACTTCGACGCTGTCTGGAACGTGATCAACTGGCAGGAGGCCTCCAGACGCTACGACTTGTAAGTGTATAGCAACAAATCTATGTTTTCATTATTTCTAGTACGGTGACTGGTGGTAATTAGTGGCTCAACGTTGTGGCAAGATTGATGGGGTCGGGGCACACAACCCGTCCAAAAATAGATTAGCGATGTCTATGAAGGTTAAATAATCATCATCGCGAGGACGACGAGAGAAGACAAGGGGGTCAAGAGCGCGGCGGCGGCGGCCTTGGACGACTCCGAGGACGCCTTGGACTCGGTCGACTGGGCCGAGGACTGGGCAGAAGACTCGGTTGACTTGTCGGTGTGAGCAGACTCGGACGACTTGTCACCCTTGGCTGACTCGGACGACTTTTCGGACTTGTCTTCCTTCGAAGAATTGACTGACTTGCTCGGCTTCGAACTCTCCTTCTCCAGCACCGACAACGTCACCTTGGAGAGCAACGACGACTCCAGAGTGGTGGTCGCGGTGACGTTGGAGAAGTTGCTGACACCCACGGTCTTGGTGATGAAGAGCGGCACATCGTAATCGGCATCCTCATACTCGGTCATCAAAACGCCATTAACGCTGTCAACCGAGTATACCCCGAGGGATAACTCTTTGATGTTGGCCATCGTTTGGATGTAGTCGAAATACTCGGACTTCGCATCTGATCTAATATATTTCTCGTAATCATCGGTATCGATCTCGGTGTCGTATTCGTTGTACGCGTGCGCACCCTCGATGGCCGTAATGGGGATAATCCCGCTGTGCTCGGTGTACAACTGCTCGTACTTGGAGATGTACTTGTTGCGGTCAAACGAGAACCCGTCAAAGGTGTAGGCAACGTCAGACTGGTAGGAGAAGGGGTTGGAGGTATAGAAGTAGTCCTTCTTGATGGTAGTCCCCACGTCGTCGTCACCAAAGAGCACCCCACCGGGGAACACAAACGACTCCAACGGCACCTTGCCCTTAAACTCCAGGTACAACTTGGTGTAGTAGCTCTCCTGCGCTTCTTCGCATTCCCAGCAATAAAAGTCCTCGGGCTTTGCCGTCAACGTGTACGCGTCCTTATCCCACGTCCCCATCGACAGGTAGTCTTCGTCAGTCTTCGGGTTTTCCATGGTCTCGGTGAAGGTCATCCCCGTCAGGAAAGATTCATCATCGTAGTAGTCGTAATAGGAGGCAGTGGCTACCGCAGCCAATATCAACAATTTCCACATAATAGCTATTTTTACGACGATTCTGGGGAACAATGCGTATTTATGTCAGGCTAATTCCGATGCTTGGCATCGGCTACCGGCGTCGTAAATCTCAAATGAAGCCATCGAATTAAACTTTACGAGAGGTAAAAATCACGCGAGAAAAACAGAAAAAAGGGCAAATGAAACCTGTAGCGTCCTCGTGTGACGAGACACTTGGTGGTTGTGTCGTCTGCTCTTGAAAAATCTGAATTTTCACAACAAATAAACGTCGTGTGCGTGTTACATTTCTGCATGGTCGCGTTCAAGTACGACAACAACTGGAAAATACGAGAAGAAGCCTGGTAACTTTAGACGGAAACTGTGTAGATAGAGGAATTTAGTAACCCGTACAGATTGTGGTTTGATCCCAAAGCTCTTAGCACGGCTGGAGAGGGCTTAACCAGATGATGCGTGGGGAATGCGTCCTGCGAGGTGGCGCCACTTCGGGACCAGTGACCATGCGGCCGCCCGGGGAGGAGCAGTTGCATAAGAGCTCATCGTGGGGACACTGCACTTGGTTGAATAAGTGTAGAAGCTCGTGACGAGAGCGGAAACAGTAGGTGGAAGATTTTGATAATTGGCTGCAAATCGATTACGAAGAGAGGCTTAGCTTGCGAGTGGATTGGGAGCATGTACTGTCTTGCATCCATGTCAGGTTTCTGTATTTTTTGAGAAAATTGCGTTAACTCACCAATCAGGTTTTGAAGCTGGTTCGATTCTTGGATGTAACATAAATGATCACGAAAGGCAGGAACCTGCCCTGACACCTGTGTCATAGAAAGGGGTGGAACATGCCATAAGAACGTCTATTGTTCAGGGGGAAAGAGTAGTACCGCTAATTGAGTTCAGATCTTTGCGAATCGTCAACACTTCAAGAGGCAACTAAGGGAGAACAAAAGGAAGCTTCAATAGTCTAGCCAAGAGCCAACAGCCGTAGTCAAGTTCCAGCAGCTCCAGCAGACTGGTGGCCACAGCCCCAGCCAACCAGAGAGATGAGAAGCATGGTAGTGTGAATCTCGCGTGTTATTGATCGGGATGCACATCGTCTTAAAACCCGAGAGTTGAGGAGATTAATGGAAGGACGTGAGAGGGACAAAGGTAGACTTGAAGGTGAAATGTTGACTTCCGACGTTGCAAAGGAGTCGAGAGCTACTTACGCATTGTCGAGAGACGAATGAATTGCACCCTCGCGTGCTCCTGCGTGGCATGTAATGCGGTAGACACCACGGTCAATCCCCCTTATAAATCCGAACCGCCCACGGATAGCTACTACGGAGCCCCAACCTGATCCGAAAAGGCAGTTTCAAGAAGTCTCGATAACAAGTGCAGTGGCACAAAAGGCCATGCACCTCGGCTATCTCAACCGGATCTCCCAAAGTGCCGATGGCATCACGCTGTAGCAGCCGTCCGAGGCTGGTTAGTGGCATTGGCATACACTAACCACCGTTTACTTCTCGTGGTCTCGTGTATTACATCACCGTCTATGGTCTATCGTAACTCGTTCAACTGCGGAGCGCCCGCAACCGCTCGGCCAACTTGTCTTCCTTTTCCTCGGAAATGCCCACCTTCGGGGCGTTGATCTCCACGTTGGTCTCGTTCAACCCCTGCTTCATCTCGATGCCCGCCTCGTCCGCCACCTGGCTCATGAGCTCGTCCACCTGCTCCTGCGGGGTGGTCAACGCGTTGACGTTGTTGGTGGTGGCCTCATAGTAGTTGGTCAGCGCGTCCATGTCCTCAAACTGCGACTCGAACTTGTCCATCACCATCAGAATCTTCTCCAAGTTCATCGTCTGCAATGCCTTGTCCATCCCCCTCACCACCTGGCCCATGTTGCCGGTGACGGTGCGCATGGTGACCGCAGTCTGCACCCGCGACGCCACCGCGTCGATCCGCAGCCCCAACCGAAGCAAGTTGACCCGCTCGTTGGCCTTACGGATGGCGTTCTGCGCGTACAACTGGGCGATGTCGTTGTTGCCCTGGGTCAACGCCTTTTTGACCTTGGCTTTCTCCTGCAACTCCTCCTTGGCGGCCTTGGCCGCCTGCCGATTGAGCTGCTTCGCCGTGAACTTGAGTTGGAACAACAGTTGCTCGAGCCCGGCCATAGTGTGATCTCCGCACTGTGGCGAAATTCGATAAGAACGCGTGCGGCTCACACCGCATGGGCACGTGCTCAGATCAGACCAGATAATTACTAGTGCCAGCCAACGCCATGACGTGCAAGTGTCCTTCAGACAGCGACGAGTTCAGCGACCCCAACCACCCGGCCAACTTGATCTGCGAGTTGTGTCGGTTGTTTTACGACAACAATTGGGTCACTGGCACTGGCGGTGGCATTTCCATTCGGGACGTCGATGGGCCCAACCCCAACGTGGTGTACATCGCGCCGCTGGGGGTGCAAAAGGAGCGTATTCGCCCGTGGGAGATGTTTGTGGTTGAGCTCCCCGACGAGAAGTTGCTCAAGTCGCCCAACGACTGTCCTCCCGAGTTGACCAAGTCCTACAAGTACAAGCCGCTGGCGTGCACCCCGTTGTTCATGAGCTGCTACACGATGCGGGACGCTGGCGCGTGTATCCACACCCACTCGCAGAACGCGGTGATGATGACCTTGCTCTGCCAGGACACGTGGGAGATCTCGCACATCGAGCAGATCAAGGCACTTCCCAAGTTGGAGGTCAACAGCGAGGGCAAGGTGGTGAAGGTGGGCTCGCTCGAGTACTACGACAAGTTGGTGGTGCCCATCATCGACAACACGCCCCACGAGGAGGACCTCACCGACACCCTCCAGCAGGCCATTCGCGACTACCCGGGCACCCTGGCCGTGCTCGTGCGTCGCCACGGCATCTACGTGTGGGGGGAAACGGTGTGGAAGGCCAAGGTGTACAACGAGGCCATTGACTACTTGTTGGAGTTGCTGGTGAAGATGCACGCCGCCGGGGTTCCGTTGGTGAAGGAGAAGTAGTGGGTATATAGGTGATACAGATACAGGTGGTTCTCGTTTCGTAGTATTATGTCTATAAAGTTCCGTCACAAGGGGTTCTTGGTTCCCTTGAGTTTCGCGCCACGCACTGTTTTCCAGTCGACGTCGGGCTCGTCCCCGACCTCTCCCACACACACCACGGTATCGCCCCGCAATAGGTAGATCCCCAAGGGAATCTCTTGGTTGTCCTCGTCGTCGTCGTCGATGATCCGCTCGAGACACTCGCTCATTATTAGGTTGGTCTGGCGGTCGCTGGCCTGGAGGGTGCCCTCGAAAAGCCGGCCGTCGGTGGTGATCACCCGAACCTTGTGCTTGAGGAGGGACTGTAGTTCATACATGAGGCTCGTTTGATGCGCGCTGCGAATATGTGCGGCTGGGTAAAGGCAATGGTAGAGGAATGCGACAGTCGTCACGCCACCCAACGCGTCCAGAGCGGACGATAGGGGGTGGTCTCGGGGGACATGTCATGTCCCCGAGGTAGAAAATAAACGCGTGGGTGAGAGGTATATATACTCGTTGCGTCGCGGGGGTATTCACCATGAGCAGCGACACCTATATCCACTCCGACGACTCAATCACCGAGCTGGAGGACTCAATGCCGGTGGCGTCCACAAATGAGCTCTGGCAGCACAGAACCGACGCTAAAATCCGGGGATTTGAGAACCAGCTCGCGCAAATGGAGGCCAAAGTTCGCACGGTGTTGGACCAGATGAACCAAAAGGTAGGCGAGCTCGCGCAATTGATTGCCTCGGGGTTGGTTGCAGAGCCGCAACTGGCTCCTCAGGTGCTGGCTCCCACACCCCCTGTGCTGGCTGCTCCTCCTCCGGTGGCTCTTAAACGCCAACGCGAGCCAGGGGTAAAGGTAGAACCCAGGGAAAAGAAGGCCAAAACTCAGAACAAAAGTCAAGACAAAACTCAGACCAAGACCCAGACCGAGTTCCGTTGCGGCTTCTACACGGGCGACAACGCCAGCTGCAAGACTGAGTACTTTTCGCGTGCGTCCCACGTCAGACGTCACCAGTTACGCATCCACTTCCGGCCCGTACCCGACGGGGGACCCGACCACCCGGGCTTCTGTCGCCAATGCAACAAGTTCTGCACGTCATCGGAGGTGTTTGTGGAGCACGCGACCCACTGCCCTATGTAGCGAGCAACTGTGTAGTTTTGTGGCTCGTAAATAAAGTTTATGTGTTTCGTATTCATTATGATTAGTGATTAGATATGATGAGTCTAAGAAACAATGTTCCAGAACTTCTCCCACAAGTTGTTGGGAGGCTGTTCTTCGTCCCACTCCGAGTCGTCAAAGTCACGCGCACCGGTGTCGATGTCACACTCGTCGATGGGAGTGATGAAGTTGCGCCATTGCCACGCCTTCTTGCCAAACCCGTTGAACACAAAGTGGAACACCACCCAGCAGAAGACAAAGAGCACAAGCGAGATGTAGGCAGTGAAGAACTTGGCGGCAGTGATGTCCCAGAAGCAGTCGAAACCCTGGACAAACACAAGGATGAAGATACAGGTGAACGCGTAGTAGGTACCGTAGGGCATGAACTTGGCCTTGAACGGCAACGAGTCACGCGAGATGCCACGGTGCTTGAGGATCTGCATGAACCGGATGTGGGCAAAGGCAATGCCTCCCCAACTGATGAGACCAGCCAATGCAGAAATGTTAAGCAACCAGTCAAACGCCTCCTGACCGGAGTTGGACACAGCGAGGTAACCCAAGGCACCAATGGCCGAGGTGAACGCCACACTGAACCACGGCACACCCCAGCGGGTGGTCCACATGAACGGCTTGGGAGCCACCTTGGACTCGGCAAGCGCGTACAAAATACGACTGGCAATGAACACGTTGGAGTTGGCAGCAGAGATGACGGTGGTCAAAATGACGGCGTTGAAGATGTGGGGCAACACCTTGGTGCCAGCGTTGTTCATGGCAATGATGAACGGCGAGTTGGCGGTGTCGGACCCGTCAAGCTGGGGGTCGTCGTAAGGCACCAACACACCAATGAAGAACATACACAACACGTAGAAGATCAAGATACGGAACAACACCTTGCGGATGGCCAGGGGCAACGCGCGGCGAGGGTTTTTCGACTCACCCGCAGCAATACCCACGGTCTCGCAACCCTGGAAGGTGAAGGTGGCCAGGATCAAAGACTTAAGCCACCCCAAGAAACGACCAGTAGCCACGTCCTCCACGAGGTACCCGGGACCCCAGGGGCCGGGGTTGCGCCAGTAGCGGAACCCAATGGGGCCGGTTTTTCCGGCACCGCACATGATACACAATGCATAGATGATCCACCCCACCACAGCAATCACCTTGATCAGGGCAATCCAGAACTCGAACTCACCGTAGTATTTGACGGGGAACATGTTGAAGATGGGAATAATCACGAAAAAGATCGAGATCCACGCGGCAAGCGGCACGGCGTCGGTCCAGTACTGGATGACCTGACCAACAATCGACAACTCAAGCGAGTAGGTAATGGCCCACGAAAACCAGTAGTTGTATCCGTTGGCGGCACCGAGCGCCGGCGAACACCACCGGGCCACAAACTGGGTGAACGAACCGGTGATGGGAATGTAGGTGGCCATTTCACCCAAAGCCTGGGTCACACAAAACACCAAGGTGGTCATGAAAAGGAACGAGATGAGCGAGGACACCGGACCCGCCTTGGAAAGGGTGTCACCGGTGGAAATAAACAAACCGGTACCAATGGTACCACCGAGGGCAATCATCGAGATCTGCCGGGGCTTCAAGTCCCGCTTGACCTCGGTGTTCTTGAAACCATTGTTGTCGTCCTCGACCTCGAAGTCCTTGTCGGACACGTAGTCAATGTTCTTCTTCAGTTCGTGGGTGAACCGCGAGGCGTGGGGCTCGACGCCACTGCTGGTGCCTTCGGTGCGCGATGTCACCGACCCGAGCTCAAGCACCGACATTGGTACGTTGATTTCATCCGGTTGAGGTGTCTGGATATGGAACACCATTGTGGGGTAACTACAGGAGAGAAAAAATTTCGGCGGTCATCTCATTATATGCATAGGCTCGACGTCTTATCACAGCACTCTTGCATCGCCTTGCGGGCGGAGATGCATCCACGAAGTTGCCCATCGCGGCGTCCGATAGTCATGCGACCTGTATGCACGGCTACAGAATGCCTTGCGAAAACCGAAACAGGAAGGTGCCTTGCGGAAAATCAGTGTGTATCGTGCGGAATAGGCCGATTAACGGCGGTTAGGGCCCCGCAAGTCGCACGGCAAACTCGGTCTGCATCTCGCGAGGGCCTGTACCGGGCCTGGCGATACTTGCCCAAATAAGGTTGACGTCTATTGTCGGGACCCTTCCCCGCTCTCTCCGGGTAGTTCCCGACGCTGTTTCTTTCCCAAAGTGAACATACGAATTGGGACAAGCGAAAAATTTTATCGGGTCATGCGACGAGCTTGGCAAAAAAAAGAAGCGACCACGGTGAGGATCGAACTCACGATCTTGTGATTAACAGTCACACGCCTTAGCCACTGGGCCACGCAGTCGTAATATATTTTTTTGGGGTTGGCAGACGGTCCACATAGTGGTAGATATATATTTCAGTTTGGAGGACAAATATATGCGGGTTTGGGGTAGTTATGACACAAAAAAGCACAAGTACATTTTTAGCTAATATCTGGCACAATTCAATCCCCTCTAAGTTGGGTTTATAGTTGTCTTTTTCCTCTCTTTCCGCCCGGCCATTGGCATGCCAAACTTTAATTCCCGATATGAAACCCGATGAGGTGGCCACTAGCTACAACCTCTCTGCCTTTTCTGGACCCACTCCAGGTTACACTGACCATATGCAAAAAATAAAACGTGTTTATGCTGGCGAATTCCAACAAGAAAAGAGAGCGCAGCTAAGCGAACCGAAATCCAAAGTGGGTGGGTTAGCGAGGCGAGGGTTTTCCGCTTACATCATGTTCCGGCTGACCGATCCAACAACATCAACAATACCATAGAAATCGGTGACGAGTGTCACCCGACATTTTCCATACTTGCTTAGCTCCATTAGCCAGGCCCCTTTGCATTGCGCACATAGTAGCCTCTAGTTTCCGGGACCCGCCTTGCGGTGTTCGACTGCGCGTTCAATCCCCTATAATTTGCTCTCCCGTGGAGTCCCGGTCGCCCGTCAAACCCCTCATGCGGCGGAAAACGGTTTTGCGCATACCCCCCGATGACTCAGGGTCATCTAGTCGGGGTTCTGATTGTTTTTAGTGCAGGGCTCATACTAGACGTTTCCGCGCGTCAAAATATTCCGTGAGTAGTCGGAGCTCCCAGCGCCACCAATTCGTCAGCGGAACCGAAGGGACCAGCTAGGGATGGTTGCGTCCACTCTCCGAAGGGTGGTGACAGCGATCGCCAAGCGCTAGCCGCTCTTGGCGCTTCCCCGCCCAGTCCCCGTGACCGCGGAACATAACGTGCGTCCCGACATATTCCGATACGCTGACAAACCCCGCGCTGCATAACCAGATTTGCAGCCACTTCCCGACCCCGTATATAAGGCCCATGAACTCAATGCCATTCCTCATCAAACAATTAACATGCTTTCCAGATCATTCAGATTAGCCCCTCAACAATTACGCCTTTGCACCCGCATGGCGTCCACCAAGATCGATCCCTTCCACATTTCCACCAAGGTCTACGACAACAACGACGTGCAGAAGCACAACGACGAGAAGTTCATCTCGCACCCGTTGTTCCCGCACCCCAAGTGGACCAACGAGGAGTGTGCCAAGGTCGAGGTCGAGCACCGCGAGCCCCTCAACTTGTCGGACCGCATTGCCTACAGAGGCATCCAGTTTGTGCGCAAGTCGTTTGACTTCGTCACTGGCTACAAGAAGGTGGACAACCTTGACGAGAACTTCAAGGGCACCCGCTACGAGATGAACGAGGCCAAGTGGCTCACCCGTGTCATCTTCCTCGAGAGTATCGCCGGTGTGCCCGGTATGGTTGCCTCATTCATTCGCCACTTGCACTCGCTCCGGTTGTTGCGCCGCGACAAGGCGTGGATCGAGACGTTGTTGGACGAGGCCTACAACGAGCGCATGCACTTGCTCACCTTCATCAAATTGGGCAAGCCCTCCTGGTTCACTCGTTCCATCATCTACGTGGCCCAGGGTATCTTCACCAACGTGTTCTTCTTTGCCTACTTGATCAGACCCAAGATGTGCCACCGGTTGGTGGGGTACCTTGAAGAGGAGGCCGTGGCCACCTACACCCACTTGTTGCACCTGTTGAAGCGCGGTGACCTCCCCAAGTTCAACGACGTGAAGATCCCCAAGATCGCTACCCAGTACTGGTCCGAGCTCAACGAGAAGTCGACTTTCTACGACCTTGTGGCGAGAATCCGTGCCGACGAGGCTAAGCACCGTGAGGTCAACCACACTTTGGCCAACTTGACCCAGAAGGTGGACCGCAACCCGTTTGCTTTGCAGATCAAGACGGAGAAGCCCCAGCCCAACAACGGGTTGAACGTGACCAAGGGCACCGGTTGGGAGAAGAAGGAGATGATTCTCTAATCGCATACGCAACGAAGCTACGAATTACGATACAATGATAGAGTGCATGGGAAATAATTAAATGAAGTAATATTATGATTAGAAAGAATATACCGTAGAAACCATACAAACATGAGGTTAATTAAATCAGAGCATTCACCACACGGATGGAAATCATGGTTTGTGGGGAATGTTACTGCAGATTACCAGACTAGACAAGGCGGATAAAAGCCCAGACGACGGCTGGACAGCCACCAAAGAATTACGTCATTACCCTCGCCCTTATAAAAACCATATTTATTATACTACCTTGGCGGTAGACTCTATAGTCTGTAATGCTAGATGCTGATGCTAATTAGGCCGCGGTGGGCGTGCGCTCCTTCGCCGAGAGCTCGTCCTCCTCGGCGTAGTAGTCGGTGTTGGGAGTGGACCCCGACTTCGGGGGCGCCCACGACATCACGGTGTCGATGCGCTGGGCCGCGGTCGGCGACAGCTTGTCGCGCACGGGCGACGACGGCATCATGAGCTTGTCGTCATCGTCCAACGGCGTCAAGTTGTCGCGGAAGAGCTCGTCCCAGTCGCCGCTCTTGGCGGTGTCGTCCAACAGCTTGGTGATCATCGCCTCGAACTCGGCCAAGTCGTCGGCGTGGGTCAACGGCGGCAAGTTCTCCTTGTCCTCGCCCTCCTCGTACACCGTGATCACCTTGGTGTTGAGCTTTTGCGCCATCATCGGTGGGGTCACCATGTCGGACGCCGGCATGTCGATGTCGGTGAGCGGGCCGCCAAACAGCCCGATCTGGCTCATGAGGTCGTTGAAGTCGTAGTTCGGGGTGGCGCGCAGCAGCTGCTGCTTCTGGATCGCCTGGTTGACCACCGCCGGGGTGTGCGAGGGCGTCGGGAACTTTGGAGGCAGCAGCAGCGCCAACAACTTGCGGTTGGCCACCGCCAGCAACAGGTTGTCGTCCTTGACGAGCGACAGCGCGTTGCTGATCAGCTGGTTGATCAGCTCCTCCTGCTTCTTCAGCTCCTCCTTGTACTTTTTCTGTTGCAAATACTTGCGGACCACCGCCTCGGGCCGCATGAACCCCTTGGTGCGCAAAAAGAGGTAGCACGCGTTGCACAACGGGCCGTACATCCCGTCGTACATCTCCTTGTTGAACTTGGCGTCGTCGCGCGGCACCTCGTAGTAGTTGGCGTGGTACCCGGTCTCGATAAACCGCCAACTGGGGCTGATGGTGGAAATGCAGTTGTTGTTGATGCAGCACAACCCGTGGTTGTCCTCGACCGCGGTGCCGCCGGGCACGCTGTGGCACTTTTTCAGGTCGAGGTCCTCGATGTCGGGCAACGCCAAAAGCGGCTCGTCGTGGTACGACGCCAGCTCGACGCTGCCACGGCGGTCACCGGCGTCGCCGGCGCGGTACTCGGTGTCGTCGGAGTCGTCGGAGAGCTCCTCGTGGATCGGCAGCGACGGCTGCGGGAACGCAGCCACCAGCCGGGTCCGCATCGCCCGCGACGCGTCCAGCCGGGTGGGCCGCTTGCGCGAGTCCACCACCTTGCCCGAGTGGGAAAACGGTGCCAGTTTGAACCGGTCCTTGACCAGTGCCTGGTCGTACCGCGGGCGGGACTTGTCGGCGGACATGATGTTGTGCATGGGGTTGAAGATCGGCAACGACTTGGTGCGGGTGGCCTTGACGGGGCCGCCCGGGGTGGCAATTTTCGCTCGTTTGGGCTGGGGCGGCGGTGCGGGGTACGACCGCTTGCGCGAGGTGGTGGCCTCGAGCCGGAGTCTCACCTCAAGCGTCAGCGAGGCCGCCGCGTCGCCGCCGCCAAAGAGCGCGGATGCACTCAAGTTCTGGCACACCCGTCCGGTGACGAGCTGGGGCTGGCCCGCCAACAACAGCAGCAACTCGCCGTTGGCCACGAACGGCTCGTCGGCCTCGAGGATCTCTTTGGAAAACACGTTGTATTCGCTGACGTCCAAGTTGATGTCGTGCGAGCCGTCGACGATCTGCTGGATACACGTGCGCAAGTCAATGGCGCCCACCTTCATCAGCTCGTTGTCGGCACGGACAAAGTCGGCCACCCGCACGGGGTACTGGTGGTGGGAGCGGCTCAAGAACGGGGTGGTGCTGTCGTTCAAGGTGTACAACACCTTTATTTGCATGCGTTCGGTCATGGGGGGCGGGGGATGGGAGGGAGTTTGGGGGGATGGGTCCAGAAGGGTGTAGTGGTGGGCCGATACGGGCTCAATGGCTGGAATCAGAAGCAACCTCGCCCGATGGCACGGTGGATGGTTTAGACAGGAAGGGACGGGGGTGGATCGGATGCTCGGGGTCAGGGTGGGAGCAGGCCGGGTTCTCGTGCAAACGGGGTGAGTTGCAAGTGTGGTTTTTTTTGATGCTGGGTGTGTATGAGTGTCGTGCTTCGCCGATGCCTAATCAAAACAACGCGAACGCGCTTGTTTTTTACCAGACGAGTTGCGACGCGGGCGGGACTACAGCAGAGCGAAAAAAGAGCTGGCACCCGGGAAAGGCGCGGTATTTATGTTGGCCGTGGCGAAAAAAGCTCTGGGAAATGAATGACCTCGACGGGAGGGTTTTGGGAGGAGGGTGGTGGTTTTGTCTGGTTATAAGCCCGGATAGGTTACAATATGCGCAATCGCCAAAGGTACGGTGGTGGCGCTCGTGACTGGGTGAAATTGGCGATCCATTGTTGCAGGCGATGTATCGGGAGCGACGTAGCCCGGGGCTGTCGCTGGCGCCCCCCGACGCGTGGGGATGCACGTAGGCGGCTGGCTGTAGGTAATTACGCGTGGTGTGGGTGGGGTGGTGGTGGAGAGGTGGTTACGAGGGGGTGGTTACCGAGGGGTGGGGGTGCTGGGTCAGGTGGGGGTGTCAATACGAGAGCAATGATAATATGCCTGGTGCGGGGTTGTCGGGGCTACCTTTGTTTTGATTGCGGACGGGTGAAATTTGATCGCCGTTAGGTTACATGCATGTAAATCGCGTGGCTGCAGGGTGGACGACGAGACGTGGAGCCACTCCTTACATAAATGACAGACGTGTCGGTTTTGGCATCACGGTTGTAGAGAGGCGGTGGTGATGAGGTGGCTTTGGCACGGTCACACTACCGTTCGGGGGGGCGTTGGAGAGCGCAATTGGTACAAAACTCTAAATGGCGATTTCGTGCTTTGGCTGCAAAATTTTGTGAAAAGGTGGAAAGAGTGGGGAATGTGAGGAAAATGCAGATAGGGGAGGAATGGGGTGAAAGGTAAGCGGAGGAGCCGTAGCGAACGGAACAGGGACAGTTCGGGGGAGAAATCAGTAGGAGTCGTGAGCGATCGGGGTACTGTACAGAGAACCTTCGCTTGCAGCGGAGAATAGCGAAGACAAGGTGGGTAGGTGGAGCTGGTGGTACGGGCTGGATGACTCATAGGGTGTTGCCAGGTGAATCTCCCGCACGGAAATACCCGGGAAACCACGTAATCCGGCCAATTGCGTAACCAGAAGTGACCCCCTTACGCTTCCCTACTCGAGCAGCTCACACCACTCAGAACTCAAGAAGATGACCACTACGACAACCAGCGTGCATAAACGTTTCTCATTACTATGTACAGCGCCACTCTCTATTTACAACACCCCCTATCCCTAATCCATACCAATAATCCGCTTCACTTCCGCCAAGTTGGCGTCAGCAATCGCCCGGGCCTTGCGGGTGCCCTCAGCACACACCAGCGCCAAGTAGCCGGGGTCGGTCATCAACTGGTCGTACATGTGCCGCTTGGGGCTGAACTCGTCGACAATCAACTGGGTCACCATGTCCTTGAGCTGCTTGTGGTTGAACGCCGCCACCTCGGCCTCAGCCTCGTCGATGGTCTGGTTCTGGAGGCCGGCCACAATGGCAATGAGGTTCGAGACCCCCGGTCGGGCCTCAGGGTCGTAGTACACCTCCTGGATCAGGTCCGTCACCGACTTACGCACCTTTTTCGCGATCGAATCGGGATCCTCAGTCACGTACACGCACAGCAACTCGTCCGGGTCCGACTTGGACATCTTCTTCGTGGGCTTGCGCAACGAGCGGATCTTCTGCGACGGAGAGAGAAGGGTGGTGGGCAAAACGAAGTGGTCGGTGTCGTACTGGTGGTTAAACGTGGTGGCCACCTGGCGCGTGAGCTCCAAGTGCTGCAGCTGGTCGTCCCCCACGGGCACATGGGTGGCATTGTACACCAACACGTCCGCGGCCATGAGCACGGGGTAGGTGAAGAGCCCGGCCTTAGTGTGTTCTAGAGCACTGTCGCTGGCAATGGACGCGTCCTCCAGCTGCTGGGCCTTCAGTTTCCACTGGGTCATCCGGTTGAGCGACCCCATCCCCGTGAGGCACATGAGCACCCACGAGAGCTCTACGTGCGCGGGCACCAGCAGCTGGTGGAAGATGGTGCAGTGCTGGGGGTCGAGTCCCAGGGCAATGAGCGACGCCACAGCCTCCTGGCGGTGCTGGCGAAGCTGGTTGGGCTCCTGGGGCATGGTGATGGCGTGCAAATCGGCGATGCCGTAGATGTACTCCGAGCCCGGCGAGCCCAGGTCGGCGATGTTTTTCCACGACTTGATGGCGCCGAGGTAGTTGCCGAGGTGGATCCGGCCCGTGGGCTGGAGGAGCGAGAAGATGCGCGAGCCCGGGGGCACGCGGGGGACCACCTCGAGCTGTTGGACGGTTCTGCGGAGGAGGGGAGTGGGTCGCATGGTGGTCGCGATTTTTCACCGCGAAAAATAGGGTGAGGTGAAGTGGGAGCTAAGGTGGGGAGAGGTCGGGAGTGTGGTGATGGGGTAGTGGTATGGATTAGCGGTGTTGGATTTGGTCTTAGGGTTGGCCTATGGTTTACAATCACTACGAAGTCTGATCTTAATATTTTTTAGAATAAACACTGACGGTAACTGTAAGTTTAGGTACTTCTTACCGAGGAGATGTAGTCCACACAATTGAACGGTGTAAAGCAAATGTACATCAGACAAGATCCACAGCTTAATACAGCAATCCCCTCATCTATATTCATTTTTGCCTCACAATTATTGCCACTGTACTCAATGCACTTCAAGAGGAGCATGCGGTGAAACAACGCGGGAATACCGGTTGCAGCCACGCCATTGCTTTCGAGCCAGTACTAGTGGGGCTTTGCTAAAGGTGTCACCTTGGCTGGAGGTGTCCACGCAGGTTGAATCACACACATTGGCTCCTGAGTCACCACTCGTTCTACACTGACAAATGACTTGGTTCTCTCACTAGACTCTGTGCTCATGCTGGTTACCCACTACTTAAAATTCACCTCATTTTCACCTTAAGGAAAGCTGTCTGCTAGGTGGCAGCGGCGGCACAGAGCGGTATTCCTGACCCTCTCAACAGTTCCAGTCATTAGCATAATTTGATTCGGTCTGAGTAAACTCACAGGGCGAACTCTTTGGTAATGGATACATGACTTTTCTCATCGAGGTCCGACGTTGGCCGTGGGCCCTAATATCGGGCTCTCAGAGCACCGGGAGTAGTCATTAGGCCCCCATACAGCTATAATGATTGATGTTAGTCAGCCTGGCTAGCAGCCCCTTCCAGAAGCTCCCAACCTTGGCCGAGCCACTTAAAACATAGACACCATCCTCACTGGGAGTTGCAAAATCTGCGAAAACCACCAATACCCATGGGCTGTGAAGTTTGGTCTTCGACCGCATTCGGTATGTGCGTAGAATATACGGATATACGAGAACGTCAAGACGCTGAGAGGGATGAACGCACGTTCTGGCAAACACGTCATGACTAGCTGAGTGGGATGAGCGCACGTGTTGGCGAGTACGTCGTGTATTATGTATTCTCTACTTCTTACTTTAAGACAACAATTTGAATGTTTCGAGCTACCAGTTCGAGCGATCAGTTCGATACCATGTCAGGCTGTTATTTCTCAACAATTCCACCACCACTAAACAGGGGAACACTTGCTTGCCATCGACAGTCGTCTTGAAAACAAGGCACTGGAGACTGTACGACACAAGCGACTAAATGATCCGAGTAACGCTCGAAACTTCTCTACGTCCTTCGCATCTAGCCCACCCCTCCACGTTCTTATCCTTTTCTTTCATAATTACTACATACGACCGGGCACCCTGTTTGTCTATCCGCGGCCCGGTGTCCGGCCGTCCATTAGTCCCTAGTGTCTGGCACTTTTGGGTTTTTCGGTGATGAAGCCGCCGTTGACGTTGTTGACCTCGAAGTCGTTGTCCTTCAATCGCCGCTCCAACTTCTCCCGCTGCAACTCGCGCCATCTCGTCAACTTCAGGTACTCGTGCAACTTGAACCCAAACACTTTGGGGACATACATTTGTTTCAGGTGGATGGGGATGGCCTGGGGGAAGTTTTGGAAGAACATGGCCGGGAACGACGTGCCGAAATACGCTCCGTCAACCACCAGGTGGCGGCCCAGCTTCGGGTTAAACAAGTCCTCGCACTTGGCGCAATAGAGCTTCACGGGGGCCACCTTGGGCTGGTCGTTGAGCCCGATGGGCAACAACGGGTGTAGCTGGCAGTGTACCCGGGGACAGTAGCCAAAGTCGCCCTGGCGATACTTTTCAAACATTTTGTTAAGGCCCCGCAGCGTCAAGATGTACCGGGCGTGGATGAGCCCGTAGAGCATGCGGGCGTTCTGCTCCAACTGCTCGCGGATTTCTTGCGGGTGCAGCTCGATGTCGACAATGTCGGTGATGATGTCGATCAACGCTGGTAGCCGCAGCACCTCCTGGTTCAACCCGGTCAAGTTGAAGCGGTCGCGGATGTACTCGTCATCGATGTCGCAGAAGTACTCGTTGCCCTTGATGCCCAAGAACAAGTCGATCCAGTACTCAGTGAATTCCGACAGGGTGTCGGCCACGTATTCGTCTCCCATGTTGTGGGAAGGTTGGGGTCGGAGGGTGTGTCGCGAAGATGAGGATCGAAGTTTTTCGTGAGAGGGTGAAAAGTGGGAAGACCACGGTGGTGTGGCGGGAGTGGGGAGAGCGGTGGTGGGGGTAGAGGGGGTAGTAGAGGTAGTACGGGTAGTAGTTGGGGTTGTGTTAGTGGTGTGCGGTGGGTGTTGAGTGGGGTGTGGGTGGTGAATGGGGTAACCAGCAATGGTGAGAAAAGAGTGTAAGCGAGTGGTGGGAGGGAAGGTGAAGGAAAAAGAGAGCGAGGGGTGAGTGATAGGGAGAGCGATGGGGAGAGCGATGGGGCAGAGTGGATGGTGGTAAGGAAGACATACTCATGTAATCATAAGAGCTTCAGGTAGGATTTGAACTTAGCAATGGTACCCGGTTGTGGAACTCCGAGGGCCACAACGGAACACCGAACACGGAAAAGATTATTGACCCGAAGTGAGAGCTAGTGGTATATTGTCTACCATCACCAGCGGGATTATAATCCACTCGTCTATAGCTGATGACCCGAGGCAACTAAAGACTGTGATAGCTTACTGACCCTGGTCGTAAAGGGTTCAATTGGGTCACTTCACTACTACTTGATATTCTGCTACCAGGCTTCATTACTTCTTTCTTTTCTCTACAGTTGTAACCATTACTTCCGCATAATCACGGTCAACCACCAGCCACAGCCACCTAGAGGACGTTAGACAGCACCCAAACAAAGACAACTCAGGCCGCAAAACTCACCAGTGACCCCAATTGAGCAGCCAATCAGCAATATTTCACCGGAAACCACACTCAACCCCACCAAACCTCACCGTTCCCTACTTTTCACCCACCTCACCACTGTAAAACCATCGCGCACGGTTACCACCACCACACCCCAACGTCCACCTAAACAAACACCTACACAAACCACCAACCCGTTTTCAAAGCTACCCAGTAACCCCCCTACTGACCCAATTGCCTACCCAGCTCACCCCCACACCCCCATTCTCTCACTCCCACACCCACCCACCAACTCGTACTTCGCGGCTTTTTCACGCGTATCCTCTCCACCATGCAGTTGACCCTCGTTGACACGGAGCCCGGGGTGCAAACCGTGGACGCCAACAGCAGCTATGTTGTTGCGGGTGGCCACCAGCTCCAGCTCATCCCCACGTCACTGCTTTCTCCCGAAACCACCACCACCAAGGGCACGGCCACCGTGGTCCCCCACCCTAGGGAAATCGTCATCGCCCGGTTGCGCCCCACCAACAACCAGGTGGTATATGCCGACTCTGCTGGGGAGATCTGGTTCTACGACATCGACGACACCTCTGTCCCGCTTCCCCAGCCGCGCAAATTGTACCCGTTGGTGGACCGGCCCGCGACCCCCGTGGTGGCTCTCGACTGGGAGCCGTGTGGGCACATATTTGCATTTGCCACCGAGGACGCCAAGGTGTGGGTGTACGACTTGATGCGCCAGACCATCCAGGAGCTCACGCTGTTGGTGGTCACCAAAGAAAAGCTCACCCCGCAGCGTCTGGTGGCATTTGACCCTACGGGGAACTATCTCGTCACTGCGGGCGATGACACCATGGTATATGTGTACCAGTGGTACACCAGTGTTGGGAACTACCGGTTCCGTCTCATTCAGAAGAACGCCAAGCTCGTCAACACCGTCCCTGTGATCAACCGGTGTCGACGCATCGGCTGGCTGCCCGACGGCGAGTTGGTGGCTGTGGCGACGGCCCTGAAGCTGCAGACGACGCTTGTGCTGTTGGTGTCGCACCTGGCTGGCTGGAACCACCGGGTGCTGCTTGTGGGCCACGGGGTGTCGTGCGATGGAGCCCAGTTTTGTCCCCAGACGTTCAGCCGCACAGCAGAGGCCGAGGGCGACCTGCTTTACTTTGTGGTGGCTACTATTGGTGGCAATCGCACGCTTGCTCTCTGGAATACCACCAAGGAGGCCCCCATCACCACCCTCACCGAGGTGACCACGGGCCCGCTCACGGACGTGGCCTGGCGCCCGGACGGGCGGGTGCTTGTGGCAGCGCTGCTGGGGGGCCAGCTTGCGGTGGTGTTCTTTGCTGAGGGCGAGTTGGGCTACGTGGCGGGCGCCAAGGCCGTCGAAGAGCTCAAAAAGGCCCACGACGCCGCGGTGAAGCTGATAGACTACAAGTACGACGACGGAGTGGTGCGCACAGGGCGCGGAAGAGCCAAGGAGATTGAAATGTTGGATCAGCTGCAGGCAATGGACGCCGCCAAGGAGCAGGTAGCGACAGTTCCGGGGGCTGCGTCCAAGCCCGAGGCTCCCAAGGCCGAGGAGAAGAAGGTGAAGAAGAAGGCAGCGGTGGCGGAGCGTCCAGGCGGCGAGATTGTCCCGGAGGTGTTGGAAGCGCTGGCTGAGGCTCCGGATTTACTTAACTCCGCCATGGACAAGCGCGAGAGAAGGGAGGGAAAGGACGACGGTGCCAAGGTTGAGCCCAAGGAAGGAGCATCCAAAGACGAGCCCAAGGACGAGACCAAAGAACCCAAGGAAACTAAGGCAGACGCTAAACCAGACCCGAAGCCCAAAAAGCTCAACCAAAAGGTCACCACCACCAAATCCGGCAAAAAGAGGGTCCAGCCAGTGCTCATCTCCACAGGCAACTCGGTGGCCCCGCCACCAATGCCACTGGCCCCGAAACTGGACGCTCCCAAGACCGCCATGGAGCTTACCAAGCCCGGGTACGGCGTGCCCGCCTCGTTTGCCAAGCAGTACAAGCGGGCCAAGACCGACGATGCCAACGCCAGCAAGCGCCGGATGCTTGAACCGGTCAAGTTTGTGGGCTCAGTGGTAGTCAACCCCAACACCGCGTTTGCCAAAGTGCGGCTAGCGGTGCCGAAGACCCGTACTCATATTCACATTGACACGCCCACGGGGGTGCTAGACGTTCGCAACGGCTCGGGCAACGAGACCAAGCCGCTGCGTATTCTGCAGTTCAAGAAGGACAAGCAGGTGTGGTGCGACTTTGTACCGCGGTACCTCTCGTTGGTGGCCCAGAGCCTGCTGTTCTGGGCGCTTGCCACCTCGGACGGGCAGATTCTCAGTTACTCGCCGGTGCTGGGCAAGCGGTTGATGCCGGTGATCGTGTTGGGAGCTCCGCTCCTGTTCTTGGAGAGCCACGGTCGGTTTTTGATGGCGGTCACCTGTGTGGGCGAGCTCTATTTGTGGGACGTTGACGCACGGAAGCGGGTGCTCCAGGCGCTGTTGGCGCCGCTTCTCGAGCTTGCAGCCAAGTTCCAGGAGGACGGGCTTGTGCGCCTGGATGCGATCACGTTGTGCCTGGTGACCCTGCGGGGAGTTCCTCTCGTCACTCTATCCAACGGGCTGGGCTACTTGTACAACCAGGACATGGGAGTGTGGCAGACCATCTCCGAGCTGTGGTGGCTCTTTGGCTCCCACTACTGGGACAGTGCCGAGGACGAGCTGGCAGGATCCCGGCCCGGCGAGCCCCTGCTCCTTGAGCTTGTGGAGCACCGAACTAATGACGAGGTGATCCGCAAGACCCGCACGGGCCGTGGAAAGTACTTCAACAAGATCAACAAGAACATGATGATGAAGGAAGGATTTGAGAACTTGGAGAATGCGATCAGTGTTGCTCACTTGGAGAACCGCATGCTTGTAGCAGAGCTCTTAAACGAGCCAGCCGAGTTCCACCGCCATTTCTCCACCTACACCCACCGCATTTGCGAGTTGGGGCTCAAAAACAAGTTGTTTGAAGTGTGCCAGTTCTTGTGGGGCGACGACGACCGCGAGCAGGCTCCCACGGTGTGTGGCTACGACAAACACAAGTTGCTCCGCGAGGTGGTGGAGCTGTGCAGCAAACACCGCGACGTACAGCGGATTCTCTTGCACTACGGCGAAAAGATTGGCGTGGTTAACTGAACGCCGTTATAGAGGTAGAGGATAATACAAAAATCAGGAGATAGCAAGCAAGTTCGACAAGGAGTCGAAACAGATATCGTTTATTCATAACACTACATATTTACTCAAATGAGATGGCACTGGGGTCGAAGTTGTCCAACCAGTTCTTGAAACCTTCAATGGCACCCTCCGCCACCAACTCACCGGTCCCCTTAGGGGAAGTAGCCTTGCAACCCTTTCCACGGTTGCTTAAGCAGAAGCTGAAGAAGTCGTCCCTACAAACTGATCTGCCACTTTCACCATCGTGGATTTGGTCCAAGACCTCACGGATGTAGGGGTAAACTTCACCCTTAGGCAACCCATTCACCTCGGAGGACCACGACACACAGCAATCACCGTGACAGTCTTCGCGGGGTTTCCGCGGCAACGTGTCCCTGTTGTTCTCATACAGGGACACCAACGCCTCACAATCCTGCTTGTTGGGAGCGTGCTTGCCATCACGGGCGACGTTACACCAGCCGAAAACGCCCTCCGCACGCTTCGTGAAAACACCCGACTCAACCTGCTTGTCTTCAGTCTCATCAAGTTTCATAAGGGGGCCGCAGCCACTGGCGCGGTCACTCAAACATAAGTGAATCGACTCACCCGCGGGCACCTCGCCAGACTTGCCGTATTGGGCACAAGAGTCTTGAAGAATCCGGAAGAAGGGAATAAATTGACCCCATTTAATATAAAGAGGCTCACTCCAAGATACACAACAGCCGTAGTTGCACTCAGATCTTGGCATCAAAGGAATAGTTTCTTCCCCACGGTCATTTTGCAATTCGTCAAGCAATTTCGCACAACCGTCCTTGTCAGGGGTATGCTTTCCACCGCAAACAAACTGACTTTGCGACCATTGCAAGTTTTCCAAACCCAAGGTGCCTCTGGGAGTCATGTCCTTGTGGGGTGCAGCTTCAACGGCCATCAAAGCAGCCAGCAACGCAGTAAGAGTAAAGAATTTCATAGTAATTTGTGGTGATGTGTACTGATGAGAATTGAGGCCAAAATAGGACAAATTTATATCCGGTTGTGGCCCCCTATCTCTTCGTGATTGACATCATGGTACTTTATCGATTTTGCCATCTGTACACTTCATTGACTTCCGCTGTACCGGAGCGCATATTTCAGATCAAAGTGACGTCATTTAACATTATCTCTCTGAACGAGGGCCGTAGTTTTACGACGTTCTCCAGACAGAAGCGCCCAGCGCACCCAAAGAAATTTATGCCAGGATGGTGGAAGAAACTAATTAATGTTTATTTAAGCACTCTAAGAATGCCCTTCAACCAATTCCTTTATTTCAAGCGCGTGTATCCAGCATCCCCACTTTTGACCTTAAATTATGACCTTGCAGTTTGTTGATGTGTTACTTTTATTGACGTATCTAACAATAATTGTGGGATCGTTTTAGTCGGAGTAAACCACACACAACTATTGCATTTAAAAAGGATTTGACAGTTTACAAACTCAACGTTTTTGCGACAAAAGGAGTCCTCCATCCTAGGCCAGGACGAAAAGTGTTGTGTCCACATGGAGGGGTTGAAAGCCGGCAATATGACCACAGAAAATGGCTTCAAACAATCAGGCAATTGTTCAATTGGTTATGAAATCTTTCATTATGTAAATCTGCGTTTTTGACTCCTCGAACGAAACGAGTTGTTATCTTCGGTATAGACGCTAACTTCATGGCGACAGCTACCACGAAAACGAGCTCATCCAGTACTCACCAAACGCACATTGATCGTCATTTGGTCCAATAATTAATTGATTGATTTTGTCAACCTTCGAAATTTGCGATAGAGTGGCGTGGGGGAATAATGCAGACATCAACTCACGAGACAATGCTGCAGCTTGACAGCTTAAAATTGTAGCAAAGGCCGAAAATCGGCAAGGCTGTTGTAAAAGAAAAAATCAACCATTTGATAAGGAAGAGCTTGTGTAGTGTTGTAACTCACGAGAATTTTGCTCATCAAATGTACTGAGTCGCGAAAATATGTATGGAGACCAGTGGTTGCAGCATAAGACCACAGCCAGTAATGAAGCCGGCCCTGCATGGTTAGGAAAAGTATTTTTGATTCTTCGCTTAAACCTCCGCAGCAAGCGTCATCCTAAATAGATTTGACCACATGGTCCGGTCCACTTTTGTGACTATTTTCCACGCATTACCCTCGACTTTCAGGGGTGTAGACACTGGAGCTTTATAAGAATAAGATCTCATTTTTAGTGGTTGCAAATTTCCACATTACTCGTAAAATCCCACTCGTTAATTTTGCGAATTTTCTCATGCGATCAACCGTCGTTTACCTCAGGGGTACTTACATATGACATAAATATACATAGGTTTCCTCTATGTATATTCAGAGGGGGCGCAGTGACCGCTGCTAAACGGATACTCCAACCGAGAATCTATCCTAGAAGCCGCAATCATTTAGTCTTTGATAAACGTAACGATGCGTGCCCATGATTCAAGCGAATTTCCCGTAAACGACCCCGAAGTGGCTTATCATTTCGTAAATTTGGAAGACAAAGACTTGATCACCCAGTAATACGAAGGCGGCAAATTTTGTAAACACATAGAATAGGGAACTCAAAGGTCAGTCATAGAGTCCTCACTTAGCTCAGGAGATGGAAACAGCTGTTTGCTTTGTACTGCATACGAAAGGCTTCTACGTAATAGGACATATACACACCAAATGAGCGTGGGGGAGCAGCCAGAGTAACTAACCGCGGGTTTGACCCATGTACCTCGTGTTTGACGTCATTTCCGCTACCCCTATCCTTGTGAAAGGTTTATATAGCTGTAGTTACTTGTAAGCTTAGCCAACAACATGAAGTTTTCCTCTTTTGCTACTATTTTGACTGCCGCTGTGGTTTCTGTTAAGGCCAACCCAGTATTTGACCGTCGGGATGGCGTTGGCGCCACCATCGAGTGCAATAGCAAACACGCTCCTGACATGGATGCCTGTCTTCGTTTGCACGACAGCATCGACCCCAACGAGCGTTTCTCGGGTGGCCCTCGCGAGCGGTGTAACGACGGCTGCTGCCTCTCCTGGAGCAACGACGTCACTTTCAGCGGTGACTTCGCCAAGGGAACCATCTGGGATATGAAAAATAAATGTGAAACCCGCGGTAGTGGTATCAGACGCTTTGTGAGAATCGAAGGTGGCGTTGCGAGTTTCTGCCTCAGCGACCGTGGTAAGGGCTGCAACTAAGTACTAATACAAGATCTATGTTTACTATTTACACTATTCCAACTTAAACGTATTGGAGTTGTCCCAGCCGGCTTCGCCCAACTTCCCCGTGACCGGTCCCTGTTCTCCAGTGACGAGGTTCTTTTTCCCAGCGACGTAGTCGACGTAGCCGTCAGGACCACACACGAGGGCCAATGCGGGGGGCTGCTTACGCTGTTGCATCGTGTACGCCGCCTGCTCCAACCCGTTGTTGTAGTAGGTACCCCTCTCTGCCGGAGTCTCCGCCATCTCCTTCTTGGTGCCCTCCTGGTTCATGATCTCCATCCGGAGCTTCAACGCAGCGGCAGCGTCGTCGCCAGCCTCCTCGACCCGCTTCGAGCTGAGGTAGTTCGGCGGCTCGGGCTTGGCAAAGTCGCGGTTGCGTCTGCCCTGGCCCAACTCTGAATGCTCGGAGTCGTAGTGGTACACCACCTTCACCCGGTCCAACTTCTCCAAAAAGAACAAGAACCGCGCCATGGGCCCGAGCTCACCGGGCTTGCGAGCCGAGTAGTGGATGGTGACGTACCCGCGGTACGGATTCCGCGAGAACAACACCTGGAGAATGGGAGCAATGCCAGTACCGGCCGCATACACCACCATGTTGTCGAAGGGGGGCAAGTTGTGGGTCTTGTACAAGTTCTCCACCCCGTTGTCGGCCTCCACCGTCAGCGGCAAGTCGCGGAAGATCGGTCTTTGGCGGTGCACCAGCTTCACCGGGTGGTAGGGCATACGGTACTCGATGTGGGGACCGCGCAACTGGATCTCGTCGCCCACGGTCTTCAGAGTGAGGTACCGCAGCACCTCACCGTCGTCGTACCGCTTCACATACAAACACATCGAGCCGCCCTTGTCGTAGTCGTCTCCGTCGTTGTTGACGGTTCTCAAGAGAGGCTCGCGCTCACCCAGCCGGGTGTGCTCAGACTTCATGAAGTAGAGGGGCAACGGGGTGTACGAGCGCACCACCGAGATGTCGGGCTGCACCACCTCCACCAGCCACACCTTGTCTCCGTTCCAGATGGACTTGTCGTCGTAGTTCACGTAGTACAGGTACTGCCAGTGCTTGTTCTTGGGCACCAACTCAATGAGGTAGTGGTCGGCGTCGATCTGCATCTTGTGGGTGACGATGAAGGTGTGGAACTTGTGCGGGTCCAACATGTCGTTGGCGTTCTCCTCTTCCTCGCTCGGGAACCACCAGATCTTGACCATGTAGGCGCCCCACCCCACCACAATCACCGTGAGGATCTTGGGGAGGTAGCGGGTCCACCGGTTGACGCGTTTGGGCGCGGCCTTGCCGAAGTTGTCCTCATTGGGGAGGCCCGGGTACTCGTAGCTCACCCGCTGGTGCTGGGCCTTCGGGATGTAGGGCTTGGTGTCCTTTTTCATGAGAAACTCGATCCCGGTGTTGTCGGTCTGCGCGGGAGCAGCCGGCGAGGTTGACGGCTTGACAGAATCAGCCACATCCAGCGAGTTGCGGGCACCCACTTCTTTGGAGCTATTGCGATGAGCATCGGAGGCAGAAGCATCGGAGGCATCGGAGGAGGTGGAGGCATCAGAAGCACCAGACGACGCCTTCCCGGGGTCGGATCCGCGCGGTTTCTCGGGGTCGTTGGGTTTGTCGGACACCCAGCGGCGCGGGAATACCGGCACAGCCCGTGGCTGGACCGTGCGGGCGAGCACCCTGGCTCCTAGCGACGCTCGAAACACTCGTGGTAGCATGGTGCGGACGATCCGAAAAAGTCGCAATATCCACCCACCACCACGAGCGAACCAGAGCACTAACGAACATTGTTTACTAGTGTATCTACCCAAAGTCCCGACGACCCGACTTTTCACTCTACTTTGCCCACTCGCCTACCCCACACCCGGCTACTTCGATCTTCTCGTGCGAATTTCACACCATGAAGCTTCTCCACACGATCCGTGCCCACGACAAGAAGTGCTGGAGCGTCAGTGCCCACCCGACGCTCCCACTTCTCGCCACTGCGTCTGGCGACAAGTCTGCCAAGGTGTTCAAGCTCCTGACCACCGCCAACTTCTGCGAGCTCGGCCACTTGGAAGAGACCCACAAGCGGCTGGTGCGGCTGGTGGCGTTCAAGCCGCCGGTGGGTGGGGCTGACCACCCGGTGGACGACTTCTTGGACCTCCCTGCGGTAGCAGTGGGGCTGTTTGACCTGACAATCTCCGTGTGGGGCATCGACGAGCCTGAGACCGGGCTTGACGACGACGAGGTGATGGCCCATCAGAAGGAGATCCTCACCAGCGCACAGAACGAGTGGAACTTGATGGCGATCATTGAGGGCCACGAGAACGAGGTCAAGGCTGTTGCCTGGAACTGGCAGGGGACGTTGTTGGCGCTGTGTCTGCGTGACAAGACCGTGTGGCTCTGGGAGACGGATCCCGAGACACTCGAGGAGTTTGAGTGTGTGCTGGTGCTCAACGACCACCTGGGCGACGTCAAGCACGTTGCCTGGCACCCCCACCGCGACTTGTTGGCCACCCTGAGCTACGACGACACCGTGAGAATCTACATGGACGACGACGACGACTGGGCGTGTGTAGCGGTGCTCAATGGGCACGAGGGCACCGTGTGGTGTCTGAAGTTTGACCCCAGAGGCCCCAAAGTGCGGTTGGTGCTGGTGCTGGACGACAAGACGGCGCGGATCTGGCGGGCCGTGGACGAGCCCACCGAGGAAAACGACCGGACAGAGCTGATCCCGAGCTCGATCCGCCGGCTGGCCGACATGGAGTGGCGCGAGGAGGCGACGTTGCCCGCAGTGCACAAGTACCCGATCTACCTGGTGAGCTGGTCGCGGGTGCTGGGACGGATCGCCACCACCGGGTGTGACGGCACCGTGGCCGTGTACCGCGAAACCGACGACGGGTGGGTGGTGGAGGCCACCCAGGAGTACGCGCATGGGGTGTACGAGGTGAACAGCGTGGTGTTTGCCCAGTTGGCCGAGGACGACGCCGAGGTGCTTGTGACCGGAGGCGACGACGGGTGTGTCAACGTGTGGACGCTTGCGTGAGCGGTTGAAGCGAGTTCATTGCGCTTGTCCGTTACTCATCGTTCATTGTGTATTATTTATTGCATGGTCGTTCAATGCTTGTCGTTCATCGCTGGTCGTCATCGCTGGTCGTCATCGCTGGTCGTTCATTGTTGGTCGTTCATTGCTATATCGTTATTCGTTACGGGGTTGCCTGTGAGTCTGGTATGGTTGCCCCAGTTTGGTCTATCTATGGGTTCATAGGTTCAGCCAGTTACCTTCCTTTGTCTTTTGGTGTCCATGTACCCCCACATTGACTTCTTTCACCATCTTCATCACTGACTTCACCAATCACTCTCTCCACTTTCTTATATCATCAACACTAATATAATCAACCCGAGAAGAATCAAAAGAATGCCTAGACAGTAGCACATCACCCCGCCCGAGCGTCGCTGGTACCGCTCTGCTCGCCTGAGCTCGGTGTGCGCGCCCCGCACGTCGGTGGAGTAGTTGAACAAGTTCTCCTCGATGTTGTCCACCTGGTACTGCTGCTGGTTGACTATCGACGACAAGTTCTCAAAGATCTCGTTGATCTCAAGCGTGTCCTGGTGGATGCGGTGGATCTCCTGCTCGCGCTGCTCGATCGCAAGCGACTGTTGCTCCAACTCCTCGGCGTTGATGGGCTCGTAGGTGATTTTGACCTGCTGCTGCTGTTGCTGGCCACTGGCTGAGCCTGGTTCCACCGCGTTTTGTGTTTCTTCATCCACGGCTGCCTTGTTCCGGAGTCGCTGGAACCGTCCGAGGGCCTCACGGATGAGCTTGATCTGGAGGGTTTCCTTCTGGCGGAGATAACGCACCACCTCCACGTCCTCCTTATCGCGCTCCATAGTGTCCAAAAGCGTCTGGAGGTCTTTCACCCTGGCGTTGATCTTTTTGAACTCGTCGGTCACTGCGCCGTCGTCGACGGAGTCCTCCGCCAAAAGCTCCAGTACGTGGTGTAGACGGGCATCGATGGCTCGGCTGACCGAGTCAAACTCCGGGTAGTCCTGGTACCGGCTCAGCTTGTTGCTCCCGACGCGCTCGAGGTCCAGGAAGTTGTTGAAGCTCATGGGTACTGATAGTGGTAACGACGGCGTTAGATAATGCGAAGGGTGACATGCAGGAACAGGCGAAGCGAGCGGGTGTGTGGTAGAAGGGTGGGCTACGTGCGAAGTGACGGGTTGGTTACCGTTGCTGGTGTCTATATTCGGATTTTGGGTGTGACTGGTGCAGATGGGTCAACGTTGGACTCCCGGCTAAAATTAATAGCTAACGCTTCGTCTGATTACAATCATAGTTAAGGACCTCAAATACTTTTGTATTGTCCTCCCGTGCTCAATTGCCACGCTTCATCGAGTACCTACCATGCTTTCAGAATGTTCCTTGGACCTTTCATGGTTACAACATTGAAACATCAGATCTCAACTGGTGTACACTCAGACCCCACCAACAAACCCTCAACCTCCATACACCTCATCAATTATCATTCGTCTCATTAATCTATAACGTCTATAACCTACTCGAGCTCCGACAAGTACTTCTCGGCGTCCAACGCCGCCATACACCCGGTGCCGGCCGAGGTGATGGCCTGGCGGTAGCGCTTGTCCTGCACGTCACCGGCCGCAAACACACCCTCGACCGAGGTCTCGGTGCCGTTCTGGGTGAGAATGTACCCGGAGTCGTCGGTCTCCACCTGCTTGGCAAACACCTGGGTGGCGGGGATGTGGCCAATGGCGTAGAACAACCCGTTCACCAACAAGCTCGAGTCGGTGTTGGTCTTGTTGTTGTGGATGCGGAGCTCGTTCAACAACTTGCCGTCACCCTTGGCCTCCTTGGCCTCGGTGTTCCAGAGGATCTCCAACTTCTCGTGCTCCTTGACCCGCTTCTGCATGATGGTCAGGGCACGCAACTGGTCACGACGCACCAAGAGGTACACCTTCAGGGCGTACTTGGTCAAGAACAACGCCTCCTCACAGGCGGAGTCACCACCGCCAACGACAGCCAACGGCTTGTTGCGGAAGATGGGCACGGCACCGTCGCACACAGCGCAGGCAGAAATACCCTGCTGCCAGTAGGTCTCCTCACCGGGCAAGTGCATGCGCTTGGCCAGGGCACCAGTGGCGATGATCACCGCGTCAGTGGTGATGGGCTCACCCTCCTCGTTCCACTCCGTCCACAACTTGAACGGGCGCTGGGAGAAGTCGACCTTGGAGATGGTCTCGGTGATGATCTTGGTACCGAAACGCTCGGACTGGGCACGCATCTGCTCCATCAACGTGGTACCGTTGATCCCCTGGGGGAAACCGGGGAAGTTCTCGATGTCGGTGGTGGTGGTGAGCTGGCCACCAGCAGCGATGCCGTTGGCAAGCATCCCCTCGTACAAAGTGGGCTGCATTTCAGCACGGGCCAAGTAGATGGCAGCGGTGTGCGCAGCGGGGCCAGAGCCCACGATCGTGACCTTGTTGTGAACCATTCTTCTGAGACTGGGAGTGAACATGGTGAAAAATTGTGACGGCTTTTATACGCGCCGGCGACGACCGGGCTTGCTTAGTCAGCAAAACAGAAACGGGCGGGCAACGGGGTCGCGGGAGGGGTAGAGGCGGAGCTAGGGGTCGAGCGAGAATCGGAGGGAAGGGAAGTAGCGGAAACAGACGCGTCGAGGCGCCGACTATGGGCTCTCCCCCGTGGATTCCTTCCCCGGGTTTCGCCTTTGATCTAGACGTTCGGTGCTTAATAACGATAAGCTGCGAAAAGAAAGCCTGATCACGTGCGTTAGCGACACGGCTTACAAAAGCAACTGGGTCTAGCCACGCGTCTGGGCACAGAACCCGCTGGATGCGTTTTGATGTACGTGAGTGCTGCTTTTGACCCTGTCTCTTTCATTTTGAGATTTCGGAGATCGTCTCCAGCGTAAGTCGGAAATGTCGTAGCCCATCTAAATCATGCCACTTACTTTCCTCTGGGTGTTGGCTATAGCCTATGCCCATGGTGTCCTCGACTACTACAGTGGTGTGGTTTGTGACATCGCCCCGGTCAACACCAACACAACACTAGCAGTCCGGTTGAATTCTAACGACGATTCTGCCTACTTGTTGGCTATTCGTCACAGTGACCTCCCAAAATACAACATGACCAGTGTGAGGGACTTCTACGTTTCGTTCCCCGATGATTCCACGTTGGGAACCATTGGGAACTGGCTGTCGACGGGTGTTGGCCCGACAGACCCCCCGTTTTACACCATAGTGCTCCATCCTGACCAAAAGTCGATGGAGATGGACTTGTTCTACCCAGACCCCTCGGAGGGGGCGTGGTGTGTGTTTGCTCAGCCGTTTGCAAAGCTGACAACGGTCAGTGTCAATTTCTACTCGCAGCCGGGCACGTTGAATCCACTTGAGAATCGTAGGTACCACAACGCCGCATGGTCAGTGGCAGTCAGCTTGATCGTGATATGGGTTTTGAAGCGGCTTCGGAAGACAGAGAAAACAGAAGCCTTGCTTTCATTTCAAGAGTGGGCTTATGTCAGGTGCGTGGCTTCGGAGACGATCGTGTGCGTGGTGTCTCCGTTCTTGATTCTACTGGCGTTGACCGTAGGGTGGGGCTTTGTCAAAAATAACTTGGTGAGCCGGCTGGCGCTTGAAGCGGGCCACGAGTGGGTTGTCGTGGCTACGATCGACTGGCTTGTGGTGAAATTGGAGCTCATTGCTAACGTCTGGATCGAGGTTGTGGCGTTTATCATGATTGTGGGGTATCGATCTACGTACCTGGCTACGTACCCAATTGATGGCTTCGAGTCCCAATGCGACCCATTGTCTCTCCAAACAAAAATGATTGCAAAGGTAACGTTTATCGTGCTGGTGGTGGGTACTCTATGCTGTACACTTGCTGTAAACGACTACACCAGTCTTTTTTTGTACGGGTACTTCGGAATACCCAAGCTTAAGTATTCATCGCTGAACTTATTCCTGGTGTGGACGTCCTTGCAAATAGTGTCGTATTGCTGTTTGCTTCTTGCCCGCATCATTTTGCTTGCGTGTATCAAGATCGGTTTTTGGCGTCAGGCGATCGACTTAGCGAAGCACCTCGAACCAGAAGGTTTCGCGACGAAACTTGCCTTGCTTTGTGCCCAGATTGTTGCCTTCCATACATCTTGGCGCTGTTCAGTCGACTTTGTGTATTGGGAACTGATCTCGTGGCGTTCCTACGTGGCCCACCCACAAAAGATGTATGGAGTCACGGTTCTCTTTATCGTAATCTACCTCCTTGGATTTATGGCTATCAAGGCCCACAAGAACCGTTTGGACACGCCCGAAGAATCCAGCTCGATTAGCTTAAGACAGCTCCTACAGATTGTTTGACGATTTGCGGTCAGATCGAATAAACGCTCACTTTTAATGTTCTATTGTACTATTGTACTACTCTAGTCTATTGTCGGTGGCCATCGAAATCCGGAATAGCCTGCCCACCCAATGCCTGATTGGGTCCATGTTTTGCCTCTATTTATCCTTGTTCAACACAAACGCCGTCACCACGGGCAGGCGCTGGTAGCGTGGGTTCAACAACACGTTGCTGAGAAACCACTGGAGTCCTCTCCGCCGCTTCTCCAACCACGTTTGTGTCATCATGAGCCGGTCCACGTTGAAATTGTCCTTGCTGGGCAACTGGGGTAGCGTGCGGTCGTGGACGTCGGCTGCCAACTGCTCGCGAAAGTGCTCAATCTCCAGGTACCGTTTGTAAAGGATGATGGACGAGTAGTCAGACTCACCGAGGGTGATCTTGATCTGCCACACGGTGTAGGGCTTGCCGATATCGCCCTCAATCTCGTGGTGCTCGCCCACGAGCACGTTGGTGATGTGGCAGTACTTCCCCTCGGGGTCGTCGCCGCTCAACTCAATCGGTTTTGGCGCCACCGGCTCCAATTCCTCTGGTTTAGCCGCAGCCATGGCGGTGGTCGTATAGGGCAACCGAAAAAAGAGTCACGCCGCAGAGACAACTAGTGGAGCTGGCGAGGAAAATCTTTGCTGGTGCGACCTCGCGTTCACTGGGTGCGTTTTTCCCACGGCTCGTACCTCGATTGACGTTTTTTCCACGCTGTTCCGTGTGTTCTCACCGTCCTTTTGACGCTACTTCCTGCGCGTCTTCGCACCACAAATCAACCTCAGCTTATCTACCCCACAATGGACCCGCTCAAAGGCAAGTACACGCCGTGGCAGCGGATGATACACAAGTTCCAGCTGCGGCGGGACATCCCGTTCCGCAAGAAGTTCTTCTGCGGGTACGACCTCCACGGGAACACCTACTGGGAGTTCACGTTGGACGGGAACATGCAGCGGTTGCGGCGCAAAATGGAGCCGTACAAGCTGTTGTTGTTCAAGCTGGACTACTTCTCGACTGTCCCTCCGCAGTGGCTCCAGTGGTTGCGGCGCACCCGGTACCCAGCACCCACTCTCGAGGAGTTGACCGCGGACGAGATGCGCCAGCAGAAGATCAAGGTGTTGGCTGCGCAGGCAGAGCTGAAGTGGTACGCGGAGAAGGAGCGGTTGGAGCAGGAGCACCGGGCCAAATTGCAGCACGAGCTCCAGCGGGCACGGGATGAGCAGCAGGCCTACCTCAAGGAGTACGAGGAGCAGGCGAAGGCCGAGGACCCGTGGAAGCAGGCCGACGAGTCGAAGGACAAGAACCCGATTGAGAGTGCCAAGTTCACCCCCCGGAGATAGCGAAGAAGATGACTGTATATATTAGCCGTTGGCACACGAACAGTAGTAGGAATACACGACTGTAATGCAATGGGTGGCGTAGATTGGCTGGTGTGTGTTGTACGCGGGTTTTGTATGATTGCTGTGTCATTGGCTAGCTATCGTCTCTGACCACCGTCTCTGACCTCCGTCTCTGACACTATCTGACACTACCTGACACTCTGTTCAGTTCTCAGGTTCCAAAGCGTAGTACTTGACATCTTGTTAGCTACAACCGCTTGGTAAAACTATGTCTTACCTAGTTAATGTGTATCTTCACCTATCTTCTACTCAGCTACTCAACTCCCTCTATCCTCACCCCCTTCCCACCCCTGTGCTCCCGGTTATGATCCATGATTGTAGATGTGCGACTCATCTCATGGCCGTGATAGACCTCTCCCTCGCCGAAACCAACCGGCTACGGGCCAAGCTCGGGCTCAAGCTTATCCCGGAGCCCACCAACGAGCGCCCGAAACCACCCCCGCGACCGTCTTTTGCCCAAACCCCGCGCGAGCCCGAGCCCGCGGTGGACCTCAACCAGTTCGTCCAGCAACGGGTCCAACAGAGCAAGGATGCGCTCAACAGAAGCAAAAACACACTGAAGCACACCAGTGACGACGACTGGCTTGCGAATTTGGGCCAGCCCACCGCCAAACGGGCGAAAATCGTCGCCACCCCGAGCCCGGTGCCCGAGGTGGTGGTGCCGCCCATCAGCCACACCGACGACGATCTCGCGGCTCGTGGCACCGCCACGGTGTTGACGCTTGCCGAGAACGACGGCTCCGACGACGACCGGCTCGAAAACGACGAATTGGCCGCCCAGGAGCGGGCGGAACAGGCCCGCAAGGCGAAGGCCCGCCGCCAGCTCAAGGTGTGGGAGATGGACGACACCGAGGAGGTGGTGCCCCAGGGCCCCGGGATTACGAAGGAGGAGCTCTTTGACGCCGAGCCCTTCGAGGTGGCCGAGGATGTGGCCCCGAGAAAGAAGCTGAAGCTGTTCAAGAAGCGGGCGAAAAAGGAGAAGAAGAGCGTGAGCAAGCCAGTGGACGAGCCCGTCGAGTTTAAGGCCCCGGCTTTGAGCACCGTGCCCGACGCCGACGACGACCTCGAGCTCGTGTTGCTGCTGGCCCGGCGCCACCAGCTCTCGCGGGACGAGCGCGAGGCGCGGATTGCCGAGCACCGGGTGTGGGACGCTGCCGACGACGTCGAGACCCGCGGGGCGGGCATTGTGTTTGACGACACTGCTACGTTCTTAGACCACCTTCGACCCGACAGGGCTGACGCCACCTTCGCGATTACTAAGCGAGAAACGGAGCCAGAGAGTGAGTCGGTTGACTCTAAGCCTACGGATGACCCTGTTGTCGACCTGTCTGACCCTGCAACGGCCCCCTCGGATCCTGTCGCTGACCCTCTTGAGCCCCCCAAGAGTTTCAGCTCGCTTGCGTCCACCCTCAAGTACCTCCAGTCTACTCGGGCCGTTGACAAGCCATCGGCCGAGCGGTTGACGCATGAACGAGCTGCCCGCGACGCCGAGCAACAGGCGGTCAAACTCAGGCTCAACGTTGAAATTGAGCGCCGGATGTTGGCCGACGAGCTCGCGGACGACCCCGAGTACCGCAAGATGGCCGCCGACGCCCGCGAGACCCACTTTGAACGGCTCCTCGCCCGCCGGATAGCGGCCAGACCCGAGTTGCTGGCGGCCTTGGCAACGACAACCAGGGCTTATAACCCGGAGGTTGACATCGCTCACTATGACAGCGACGGCAACCGGCTCCTGCAGAAGGAGGCATACAAGTACCAGTCGCACGTGTTCCACGGGCACAAGAAACGGTGAGGTGGGCCCACCGGGATAGCCGGCCGGCTCGGGGTCGACCTGCCCCCCTCGCATGTTAATAATGATCCATAGTATCCCGTCCTGTATACAGCCCCATGTGGCAGATGGGATGCGTTTTGTGCTCCGGGGCACATGGGTTGCGCAACGAGGCCAGCCCACCACCGACACCGCCTGAGGCAAGCACACGGCCACCCATTGGCCAGTTCCAGCGTCCGACCAGTGTTTCTGCGCCGCGTAGCCTCCCCCGCCCTCCTGTAAGGTACGTGGGCCATCGCATACTTTTCTCGGCACCGGTCACCGTGATCGGCTTATCTATTCGATATGTCCTGCACCCAGCTAGGTAAGTAAAAGTTCGCATATAACTAAGCAGACAGTAACCTACTGCCCTCGCCATGAAGAGTTTGTACCGAGTGAAGGGGATGACGTGCGGGCTGTGCACCGCCGCCGTCACCGAGGCGCTCCAGCAGGTGCCAGGGGTGCTGCTGGCCAGCGTGCTGCTCCTCACGGAGGAGGCACTGGTGACCTACGACCCCACCACCAGTGCCGATGCCCTTCGCCTGGTGATCGAGGACTGTGGTTTTGACGCAGAAACTCTACGAACCGACCAGGACAGCAAACCGGAGAACCCGAAAACCCCGGTCGTCACCCTGCTTTTGGTGCTGGGGATGACCTGTGGCCTGTGTCTGGCAACCATAACTGAGCAGCTTGAAAAGATGCCTGGGGTGGAGCTGGTGGCGGTGTCGCTAGTCACCGAGGTCGCCCGAGTGGTGCACTCGCCCAAGGTGGCGCCGCTGGAGCTTGTGGGCGTGATTGAGGACTGCGGGTTTGAGGCTGAGGTCCAGCTGCTGGTGCCGAGCAAGGGCGCGCAGATGGCGGTATCCCGGTTCCACGTGGACGGGATGACGTGTGCGCTGTGTCTGCTGGCGATCACCACCGCGCTCTTGGCCGTGGACGGCATCGAGACCGCCGCAGTGTCTGAGATCACCGAGGAGGCGCTCGTAAAACACACGCCAGCGGTCAAACCAGACGAGATCCGCACCACCATCGAGGACTGCGGGTTCGACGCCCGGCTCATCCGGTCGCTGATGGAGTCAGAACCGCTCCAGGCCGACCTCGACACCGAAGACGAGGTCAATCTCCAGATCTTCGGGGCCGACGACCGGGCGCACTGGAACGCGGCCATCGACAACTACTTGGAAGCACAGCCTGGGGTGATCAGCCACCAGGCGCTGTTTGCCCTCGCGGGCGAGCACGACGACGACAACGAGGACACGATGGTCAACGACTTGCACATCATCTACAACCCCCAGGAGGTGGGGATCCGTGCTCTCTACGACGGGTTGCATGCGCTCGATCCCACGGGCACCGTGCGTTTTGTCATTGTCAACTCTGTGGACCAGACGCTGGCGCTGCAGCTCAAAATTCTTTCCCGGGTCAACGAGATCAATTTCTGGCGCAACAACTTTTTGCATGCGGTGCTCGTGGGGTTGCCCGTGATGGCGCTCAGCTGGACCCACTCGTTGCTGCCGTGGAACCGGTGGCGGCTTTTCCCGGGTGTGTATGTGACCCTGGTGATCCAGCTCGTGCTCACTGTCTACATCCAGTTCTGGTTGGCCCGCCCGTTCCTCAAGAAGTTTGTGGTGTTTGTGGTGAAGCGGGCCAACGCGCTGATGGACGTGCTTGTGAGCATTTCCACCATGGTGCTGTTTGTGTTTTCGTTGTTCGCCATGGCCGTGGGGGCCTACAACGGCAAGGCGCAGGACCGGGTGCCCAAGACGCTTTTCGAGACCACTGCGATGCTTGTGATGTTTATTTCGTTCGGCAAGTGGTTGGAGAACCGGGCCAAGGGGGCGACGCTGACGGCGCTCTCCAAGCTTCTCCAGTTGACTCCCACCAGCTGCACTATTGTCGCGGACGTCAAGGCGTACGAGGCAGACCCGCTGGCTCCCTACACCACTCGCACCATTGGCGTGGACTTGATCCAGGCCGGAGACGTCGCGGTGGTGCTTCCGGGTGCCAAGATCTCGGCGGACGGCCGCATCATCGACGGCGAAACCGAGGTCGACGAGCTGTTGATCACCGGTGAGCTGTTGCCCGTGTACAAGGGCCCCGGAGACGAGGTGATTGGCGGGCTGATCAACGGGCTGGGGGCGCTCCACATCAAGGTAACCCGGTCGCTGAAGAAGTCGCAGTTGCAGCAGATCATCAACTTGGTCAAGGAGCTGCAGGTGAACCGGGCGCCCGTGCAGCGGTTTGCCGACTTTGTCGCTGCCCGGTTTGTGCCGCTGGTGATTGTGCTTGCTCTCACCACGTTTGTCATTTGGCTGATGATCTGTATGGCCATCCACCCGGACCGGCTTCCCATGGTGTTCTCCAAGGACGAGAACGGGCGGTTCTTTGTGTGTTTGAAGCTTGGGATCTCGGTGATCATCGTGGCGTGCCCGTGTGCGCTCGGGCTCGCTGCACCCACCGCGGTGATGGTGGGCACAGGCGTGGGTGCCGAGCACGGTGTGCTCATCAAGGGTGGGGACATTTTTGAGCGGGTCCAGGGGCTCAACGTGTTGTTGTTTGACAAGACGGGCACGTTGACCACGGGGAGAATGCGGGTGGTCAACTTCCACCAGGTGGGCAAGCACATGAGCGACGACTGGTGGGGCATGGTGGGTGCGCTTGAGGAGACGTCCGAGCACCCGGTGGGCCGCCTGATTGTCCAGGGAGCCCGTCGTGAGCTTGGGCTCACCTTTGAAGGCGACGTGCTTCCCTGGCTGGCCAGCGACACCAAGACGTTTGCGGGGTTGGGGCTCCGTGGCACCTGCACCAAGGGTGCCATGGCCCACACCGTGTACGTGGGCAACTACAACATGATCAAGCGCGAGTTCCCGCACTTGGAGCTGGCGGAGCTTGACTCGGTGGTGCTCCACCTGGAGGCGCTAGTCAACACCATGGCCCATGTGGTGATTGACGGGGAGTACGCGGGCTACATCGAGCTCACTGACCAGCTTAAGGCCAACACCAAGGAGATCATCCACCACTTGAACTACGTGGAGGGGTACCAGGTGGGTATCGTCACCGGAGACTCTCGTGGAGCTGCGTTGAAGATCGCCAAGGAGCTTGGCATCCCCTCGTCGAACGTGTTTGCTGAGGTGTCGCCTGTGCACAAGGACAAGGTGATTGTCGACCTCAAGACCCGGCTTCCCGGGGTTGGGGTGGGCTTCATTGGCGACGGGATCAACGACGCGCCCGCGTTGGCTCAGGCCGACGTAGGCATGGCCATCAGCTCGGGCACCGATATTGCCATGGAGCTGGCGGACGTGGTGTTGTTGGGAGGCTCGTCCCAGCAGCGGGGCGACCTCTATGGGGTGGTGACAGCACTTGCCATCTCGCGAGCCACGTTCTCGCGCGTCAAGTGGAACTTTGTGTGGGCAGCGTTGTACAACTTGGTGATGTTGCCCTTCGCTATGGGGTGCTTTTTGCCGCTTAATTTGATGTTGCCGCCTATTGCGGCCGGGGCAGCGATGATGCTTTCGCTGGTGTCCGTGGTAGTCAACTCGCTCATGTTGAAGCGGTGGCAGCCTCCGGTGTTGAACGGGCTGCCCGTTGACTACGAGGACGACGAGTTTGGCGGGTTTGATCTTTCCAAGGGGACGATGGAGCAGTTTGAGTATGTGAAGCGCGACCGGCGGATGGAGCACCGGGTGCGGCAAATGGTGATGCGGTCGATGCGTGACTTTAGGGTAACCACCAGCGAGGGGTACCAGCAATTGTAATAGACTAATTTTAATGAATCACGACGTCGTTAATAAATTAATTGAGAAAAAGACGGTGGCGATTGGCCCATAAATTTTGTGTCTAGTTGTAATTAGCAGAATGACTTCGCTTCGACTAGGCTCCAGGCTTTAGGTTTATTAAAAAGCAATTGAGCCATCTGTACGATTTTACGACTAATCAATCTGTACCGTTGTTTCAGCACAGATGCGTGTTTACGTGAGAATTCGGGACATCCGCATTGGGAGTTCACCGAAATCCTCCACAGGATGCCCGATCAGGGGTGCGTCGATGTGCCTAACGGTACTACATCGACCTACTATATGTTCAGACAGGTCTCCAGCAACTCTCCAAAACCACATTCTTGAGTCATGTCTCACGTTCTCACATTAGAAGAGTATTTGCTCGTATGGCCAAAATTCGGACACGTCCCAAAAGGGACAACGTGCGAAAAGGTGGACCAATACAGGTAGATCCGAAACCAATTCCCTTACGGTGGCGTCGTATATTACATATCCGCGTCCAATTCTGCATTTCCGGATAACCATCGATGTCTTAGCCGGGCAGAGACATGCAGTGAACAATGCAACCCCCCCACCATTGTGCTCATAACGTAGGGATACCCTTCGATATAAAATCCCACAACGTTCTTTACTCAATTGACTATGACTACTACTGTTTTTGTTTCTGGAGCTACCGGGTTCTTGGCCCAGCACATCGTGAAGCAGCTTATCGATGCGGGCTACCAGGTGGTTGGCACAACCAGATCGCTGTCCAAGGGAGAGGGTCTTCGTAAGGCGTTCGGAGACAAGTTCTCGTACGAAGTGGTTGACGATATCCAAAAGCAGGGCGCCTTTGACGAAGCATTAAAGAAACACCCCGAGGTGCTGGTGTTCTTGCACACTGCCCTGCCTTTCTATCTCCACGGCGACCCCGAAAAGGACTTGTTGTTGCCTGCTATCGAGGGCACGAAGAACGCATTGGCGGCCATTAAGAAGTACGGCAACAACGTCAAGCGCGTGGTGGTGACCTCGTCGTTTGCCGCCATGAACGGTCCCGAGCGTGACATGGACACGTCCTTCACAGCCACCGAGGACACCTGGAACGACATCACTTGGGAAGATGCCAAGAAGAACTCCGTCAATGGCTACTACGGTTCGAAGACGTTTGCCGAGAAGGCGGCGTGGGACTTTGTGCGCGATGAAAAGCCCCAGTGGGCGCTCTCGGTGGTCAACCCTTCGATGATTTTTGGCCCCCAGACGTTTGGCGACGCGGCTGGGCGTCTGAGCTTGAACACGTCTTCCGAGTCCATCAGGGCAATTATATCGTTGAAGCCCGATGACGAGATCCCCCAGGGGCAGCTTGGATGGGTCGACGTCCGGGATGTGGCTAAGGCCCACTTGGTGGCCTTTGAGAAGGAGGACGCCAAGGGTCAGCGTCTTTTGCTCGTCGCTGGTCGCTACACTTCGCAGACCATCCTCGACTGCTTGAACGAGAACGTGCCCCAATTGAAAGGCAAGTTGCCCAAGGGTGACCCCGGCCTGGACAAGAAGGCGTCGTTTGCGAAGGTTGACAACTCCAAGACGTTGGAGTTGTTGGGGTTTAAGTTGATTGATTTGAAGAAGTCGCTTGTGGACACCGTGGACCAGCTTTTGGAGGCAAGAAAAAACTAGGCATAAAAGAAGATTTTTAGACAATGGAATATGTTGTCAAGTTCATTTGAATTGAGTGGTGTGGGTACAAAATGTGGTCAGAATTGCCTATTTGGGACGCAAAAGGACCATGTAGAAAACCAAATCTACCAGATCGAGACTTGAAAGGACCACCACTTGCACGGAAATACCAGATTGAGTCTACAATGGCTACACCACACTTGTACTATATAAACACTGATTGGTTCCTCTGAGATACATCACAATCATCATGAAGTTCGTTTCCATCATTGCCGCTTTGACCGCCACCACTCTTGCCGAGAACGTCGTCCAGTCGTACGTCCTCAAGGAGGGCGAAGTTGCCTACAAGGCCCAGAACGACAAGGGCGAGACCGCCATCGTTATTGTGTCTGCTGCTGAGGACCAGGACGGCGACAAGGCCAAGCGCTGGTCGTGGTTGGACTGGAGAATGTTCGAGCCAATCACTAAGTAAGGAGCTAGCTAATAAATACGGCATTACCAAACTATGACTGTAGACGGCGTGGAGTGTAATACCCGTTGGATTCCTTCCAGTACACCTTAAAGCACAAGAACACCATGGTAAACGCCCTGAAGTACAAGAAAACCGTGGTTTACGCCCGTACGTTTCAATGAGGTCTAACTGGTGTGACAAGGGCTGAAAAGTTGGTACACACAGTTATACCCCAGCTTAGTGATCTTTCTGGTATGCTCATGGTTTTACTGGTAATTAGCACTTTTCGTGGGTGGTTCAATTTGGTTATTGCACGTTCCACCCGCAGAGTTGAGTAGGACACGAAAAAACGGGGCATGTATGGAGAGAAGCATCATTTTGTAGAAAAGATAGAATGTAAAATAGTCTTTTCAATAAAATGTGGCGTTTGATATGTTGTGAAGGTTTCAGGAGCAAATTATCCCCACTTTTCATGTCTACCTTAAGCTAGTAAATCGTTCAACTCGCGAGGGTAATGAAATGGTTGATACACGACAGCGCAGAACTTTTGTTGGAAACACGACCCTCCAAAATGCCCCAGGTTTTAGTTTGACATAGCTAGCTGCTCTGAATGATTTCTTATATTTCGTTAAATTATGATTTGAGCTTAGAAGTTGAGAAAGTCGAGATTTGAGGTGTACGGGAGTCCACTCATTGGGCTCATGGATATTCCGCCGAGTTGAAATCGCCCTTACTTTGGGTCTTAAGATAACCATAACCTAACCATTCCTTTAGAATTGGTGCTACACTCAATTTTTTTGGCCATGTATTGATCTGACTATATAACTATGCCGACCAACACCGACCTCACCATCCACCGGCGTTTCTCGACCCAGGCTCACTCAAGACCACCCGCGGCTTGCAAGCACCACCGAACCAAATCATCAACCGGATTGGTCCCTTCGTGGTACTCTTGCACCAGGCTGCAAACTGGATGCGTGTGACCTTTGATCCCTCGGAGTTGTCGCACTAGCACATGGCCAGGCAACGGGTATAGTAGAGGGACCCGTTTCGTCTGGGGAGTCACTGAGGATAGGACGGTCTTTTTTTGTTTTTTTGGGAACACAAACGAATGAATATAGTTGGTGCCGGCTCTCCCTCCGGACAGGGTTCGCCTTATATACTATCGCTGCAGGGTCCATGCTACAGTTCCAGGTAGCCCGATTAGGAAAAAGGTCAACATTGCTCACCGATTTGCAACCGCGCGATTTAGCAGGGGGGACCGCCCGACAGTGGCAAATGAGTGACCTCTCCTCTTTGGGTTAGTAGACATTGTCGTTGCTGTTGGGTAATGCCTGTGATACCGGTGGTTGGGTGGAAAGTAGGGGTGTTTTCTGGAATGCAGTTGAAACAGCGGTTGCAGGAGTGTCACGCTTAGAAGCGACATAGGCGAAGCACGGTTAGTCTAGACTCTGTTAAGGTGCTAGATAATGCGGGTTTTGTTAACATTTGGGTGGGGGCGATCAAAAGAAAGGTGAGATCGGTATTGTGGCAAAAAGCAAAGAAGCAGGGAATGCAAGAGCCCTAGTGGTTGTTTGCTAGGAGGCAGGGTTTGTTTGGAAGGATTGTTGGGCTGCGGGCTTTGTGGTGGCCGAGAATTGACTTTTACTGCAGCCTCGGTGATGACCGATGCCACGCGTGCTCCCTCCTGGTGGTCCAGACCTTGTAGAATTGCCATCAAACGTAACTTACACAAGAACATTCCACATAGTACGTTGTGGCTGTAGCAATTCCACCTGTACGTCAGAGCCAGGGTCAGTAATGTAATTGCACAGGGGGTACACTACGGACGTCAAGGCGCCAACTGAACTCCTCATCCACCAATGAACAACCTTTCGCCCATCACGTAGTTTTATTTGGTTACTAAAAGGACTTTTAGCCGAACCAGTTGGCCTGGGGCCGTTGTCCTTGTGGTTACTGTTTTCGGACAACTGCAACCGTTTGACGCGCTCTGGGAAAATTATAGGTCACCACAAACACTTTCCACACACTGCCAACCCACTCCACAAAAACAACGACAATGAGCCGTTTATGGCTCACAGAGACAACAGCAAACACAACCATCGGCCCCTTTGGTCCTTGCCAATGGCTTTGATCACTATTGCCAGGTCACCCATCATAACTGATCACTGCGCCGATCCAGTCACTCACGAAGAGGGGCCAAAAAGCCTAATACAGACCATTAATGATGCCTTCCATCCCGCCCGAGGAGTTTTATGTTGATTTCCCCAGTTTTCTCCGCACGGCGCTGGTGTTAGAGGGCCCAGTAGTGCATACAAGCACAAAAGCACGCTACTTGCCCTAGGGGTTCCTTAAGTTGACAAATACAGACACAATAGCTCTCTAATGTCCAACAGAACACCCTAAAGCCACTGACACGCTGAAGAAAATTCCGGGAAAACAAGGCCTAGGCAAACCCTTGTTCCTCCAGAATAAGTCACGTGACTTACCATCACGTGAATGACCTAAAACACCACCAGCTACCCCAAGTCCTCTAATAGCCCTATGTTTACTATGCTTCATTTATTATCCACAACACAGGCTCGCGCCCGTATTCCATGCTACTCAAACTGGGTGCGCGGGATCACGTTCTTGCGGGAGTACCAGCTAACAAAGTCCTTAAGCCCCGACCGCACCCGGCGGTTGTCGCGGTTGGCCAACGCCACCAGCACCACCGACAATAACTTGTCGATCTCCTGGCTGCTGACGTTGGGCAACCCACACGCCGTGTCCTTCAACCAGGTAAGGGCAAGCTGCCCATCGGGAATAACCGTCAACACCTTCAAAATCAAGTCGTTGGCGTCCTGGATCACGTCGCTGGCAAACGAGAAAATGATCCCGTTGATCACCACCTTGATAAGCACCAACCCGTTCTCGTTGGCCACCAACAACTGGCGGATCTGCTCGCGGATGGCATCGCAATCGCCCTCAAAGAACAGCACCGGCGGGTGCGGCAACCCCCACGACACCAAATCGATGAGGAAATGGAGGCACGCCACCAACAGGTTGTGCTCAGTGACCGTGGTGAGCGCCACCTCCGACGCCTTGACCGTCAGCGTCAACAAGTCGGGGTTGGCCACCAACTTCTCGGGGAAGAACATGAGCAAATCGCTCATCATCCGGTAAAAGTCCTCAACCACGTCGGGACACTGGTTCATGGCGTCCGACGACACAAACCCAAAAAATGCCAGCGCCTGGGTGACGCCAAAGTCGTATATAGAGTTCTTGGTGGTGCCCTCGGTGTACTCGTCCCCGTACTCGCGGATGAGCACCCCCAGCACCCACAAGTAGCACCCGTAGTGGGTCTGGGCAAACCCCTGGTGGAGCAACTGGGCCACCGCGGGCAAGATCGCGAGAAGGTAGGTGGAGAACAGCTGGGTGGCCTGTTTGATGACCCGACACGCCCGCTCGCTCACCGCAGGCAGCGAGTACTTCTCGAGCACCTGGGGGATGTGGGGCCAGCACTTCTCCAGGTACCACTGCGCGGCCGCGTTGGAGACGGGCTCGAAGTCGCGCACCTGGAGCGCCGACGCAAACTCGGTCACCACCTCCAACTGCTCCGCCGCGGTGTCAGCGTCGGGCGCGTTGGCAATGGCGGTGAGGGTGGGCCCGATGAACATGTCCAACGTCGCGTACTGCGACTCCTGGGGGACCTTGGCGATGACACACCCCAACCCGCGCGCCAACTCGTAGTGGGACTCGATGTCCACCCCGGCCTTGACCAGGTCGTACACGTGCCAGAGCTGCTCCAAGTAGTTGACCAAGAGCGCCAGGCAGTCCTGGCAAAAGTACATGAGCGCGTGCGACGCCGCCACCACGATGTCCAGGTACCCCTTGGAGGGGTCGGTGGCGCCGATCTCAAACCCCTTGATGATGTAGTTGAGCTGGGGCTCGAGGAACTCGGGGTTGTGCGCCGTCCACTCGGTGTAGCGCCCAAGCACCAACGTGGCCGCGTACCGCAACTTCGGGTGCTCGGGCAACTGCACCAAGTACGTCATGATCGACGGGAGAATCGTCTTCTCGGTGAGCGGGACTTCCTTGGCCATGGTGCGCATGGAAAAGAGCGGGGCCTCGAGATACTGCCAGTGGTGGCTCGAGGCGTCCGCCAACACCCGCTGGATCTGGTCGAACGGGATCAGAAGCGCCTTGGTCAGCCCCACCACTGCACAGCAGTCCTTCAACACGTCGCCGATGTCGTAGCGGAACTCCTTGAACTTGTCCTCGGCCTCGCGGTCGCCGTCAAACAAGTTGTCGTCGTTGGCAATCGGGTAGGTGAGGTGCTTGATCAACGTCTCGATGAGCTCGACGTACACCGGCGCAAACAGCTGCTTGCTGGCGTCGAACTTGGGCAAGGTGATGATCTGTTTGAGCTGGTACCAAAAGGGGAACGTGTACTTGACCACGTCCAAGTCGGCGTCGTACCCGGCCATCTTGAGAAGCACCCGCACAAGCGGCATGAAGTGGTCGGGGTTCTTGGCCACCAACACGTGCCACAGCTCGCCGGCCTCGACAAAGAGCCGGGTGAGCCCCTCCACCGTCTCCAGGTCCAACAGGTCGGGGTGCTCCTCGAAGTAGTGGTGGATCCGGAGCAACTGCTCGAGCAACTGGCTGATCAACTCGGGGTTGTCGATGTCGCGGGTCTCGCGCAACACCGTCACGAGGCAGTCCACCGCCTGGTCGAACGTCGACTGGTCTAGCAACAGCTCGAACACGAGCTGCATCAACGGGGACTCCGCCACCACCGTTTCGATGGGACACTCGGTGAGCCACGAGTTGAGGGCGTCCAAAATGAGCGGTGCGAGCCCGGGGGGCCGCTTCTCCGCAAGCTGGCGCAAAATGCCAAGCACCCGGGGCACCTCGTCGGTGATCAACGCCAGGGTGCGCGTGTTGAACTCGTCGTCGGTGAGGGTGGTCTTTTTCACCTCGCTGAGCTCCTCGGGCACGATTTTGAGCACCTCCAAGAGGGTGGGCACGGTGTCGAGCAGGGACAGGAACCGGCCAATGATGTCTTCCATCGCGTTTTGCCAGCTCAAGTGCTGGAGTGCGAGCTGGGCGAGGGCTATGCAGAGCTGGGTCCGCACAAGGCGGGTGCTGGCGGTGTTGTAGACCTCCAACAACTCGAAAAGCGACTGTTTGAGCTTGTCGTAGTCCAGGGCGGGCACCTGGTTCAAGTCGTAGGTCATTTTCATCCGCAACGTCTGGGCAGCAAACATCTTGGCCTGGAGGTCGCCCTGGGCCTTGTCTGCCAACATCGCGTGGGCCACTTCCCACGCCTCCGGCAGCTTCTGGAACTGGTGGAGAAAGGTGTTGGCCGCCGCCTTCTCCGCCTGCGGGGCCGCCAGATACATGGTGGTCAACGCCTGTTTTAGTTGGTCCATGATGCGGCTGGCTGGAGGGAGGGATGGATGGTTAGATGGACCGGCTGGTGGATCGCAGCCGAAATATTAATCACGTGAGGGAGACGGAGGGTGGACAGGAAGGGAAAGGGGTGGACGGTAGGAAAGGGGTGCGAGGGGGTGGGTGGGGACGGTGGGTGGGTTTATGTGGGTATGAGTGGTCCGTTTGACCGGTTCGTCCTGGTTTTCGTGGATTTTTCAGTGGGCTATTGTCATTTTGGCTGGGTAGTAGAGTGGTGGAGATGGTGGGGAACGCGTCGTATTTATAGTCTAGGAGGAGATGGGAGGAGAATGGGAGGAGAGGAGGGAACTGCTACCTGATTGGGTTGTTGACCATCACCAAGGCACCACACACGGGGCCACAGTGGTACAAGTGTCAACCTCGAAAGAAGTGAAAAATTCAAAAAAGACCACAACCAAACAAAAGCTAGACCCAGAACACTAAACCAAACCAAAAACTACACCACACCATCTGTCACCACCCGCTACCCGGCCCGATCAGCTGTCCCCACCAACGCGTCCGCGTGGTCGCTGCCACGTCTGCGTCTGCGCGCGAAAACATCTACAGCCATCACCTCCACCACACCATGCGTCCGATTGTTATTTCTGGCCCCTCGGGCACCGGCAAGTCCACCCTTCTCAAGCGGTTGTTTGCCGAGTACCCCGACCGTTTTGGTTTCCTGGTGTCCAACACCACCCGCAAGCCGCGTGACGGCGAGGTCAACGGGAAGGACTACAACTTCACCGAGGTTGACGCGTTCAAGAAGATGATCGACAACAAGGAGTTCATCGAGTGGGCCCAGTTCTCGGGCAACTACTACGGGACCTCGGTGCGTGCCGTCAAGGACGTGGCTGAGAAGGGCAAGCAGTGTCTCTTGGACATCGATATGCAGGGGGTCAAGCTGGTGAAGAACACCGACTTGAACGCCCGCTACTTGTTTGTGGCTCCTCCTTCCATCGAGGAGTTGAGAGCTCGGTTGGAGGGCCGTGGCACCGAGACCCCCGAGCTGCTTGAAAAGCGTCTTGCCGCGGCGACCTCGGAGATGGAGTACGCCAACACCGGTGCCCACGACAAGGTGATTGTCAACGACGACTTGGACCGTGCCTACCAGGAGTTCAAGGAGTTCATCGTCAAGGAGGATTAATAGATAGTAGAATAGATGTGGTTTTAGTGTGTGGTGGTGGGGTAGTGAGTTAGTGGTGTAAGGGTATGCTTGTGTAAGGGTATGCTGGTGTAGGATATGCTGGTGTCAGGGTATGCTGGTGTAAGGGAACTACTTATGCGGTTACCGTCTGTCTCAAGATATGTACAAGAGGCCCTAGCGAAGTCTTCTTACGGCGAGTTTGAGCAGCTGTCTGGGTGCGTCTAATGTGGCCCAGGACATCGTATTCACGGGTATTTTAACTTGCAGTACCACTCACAACCCGTTACGGTAACTCTCCCGGTGAACCACCTTTCTTCCTGCTTTGTTGAGTAAATTATTATATCTATCCGGATGGGTTTAATGCGGATATTTAGGGGCTCATTCCCCGGTCTACACTGATCCAGGGTGCCTACAGCTAAACGAGGGTCCCGATCTGATGATCCCAGCCTCACCCCGCTGGAGCCACTCTTTCTGGCATCACAACTGACCTCCCCTACCCGCAAACCGACACCATCTTTTCAGCCACACCGGTTCTTTCTCTACTTCTATATCGTGCAGGGTGCAGCCAGGGGACTGCTGTAAAAAGAAAAGACCGGGCAACGAGCCCCAGCAACCGGGATCGCCCACGATCCAGGCCCAGCGTAAACCAACCTACACCCCCAAGCCACCACCACCCACCCCCAGCCTCGCCATCGCGATTTTTCACCACAAAACCGCTCCCATCTCGACCGGTGTCGCACATCAAACCCCGAGCGCGCCACACGATTTATAAACGCACGACAATCCGCAGACGCTAACCATGAACAGTGCTCTCCCATCGTCGTTTGAGCTCAAAGAGGAGGAGGACGACCTTGTCCACCGCATCTGGGAGAAGTGTAAGGAGCAGCCTGTGGTGCCGCTTGGCACCTTGGCCACGCTGGCAGCGGTGTTTTTGGCTGCCAAGCTGATGAAGCGCGGGGAAAAGATCAAGACCCAGGTGTACTTCCGGTACCGGATTGTGTTCCAGGCGATCACGTTGATTGCGTTGGTGCTGGGTCTGTTCTGGCTCAAAAAAGAGACGGTGGACTACAAGCAGAAGCGCGAGGAGCAGCTCCGCGAGAAGGCCAAGCTCAGAGAAAAGTTGTGGATCGAGGAGTTGGAGCGTCGTGACGCCCAGATGCAAGCGCGCAAGCGCAAGGCCGAGGAGCTGCGTGCTGAGCTTCGCCAGGTGGCGGCCGAGGGGTTCAAGCAGGAGGCCAAGTCTCGCGACGAGGAAAATTAGTGCATAGTGTACATAGTAACGACGATATGAGTCTGAAGCGTGTAGTGGGTGGGTGACGTGTGTGGTGGGTGTGTGGTGTGTGTGGGTGTGTGGGTCTTTGGATCGGTCTAGACCCAGAACAAAGACGAGGAATGATCTAGCGCGAGTGAGCGGAGCCGGCGGGTTCAATCCAACGGTTGGTGATTTGCGGATGATGGAGGTTTATCATGATGCTGTACCCAGCATTGAAAGTGTCGTAGACGGGAGTAAGGACCATTCCTGTGGTCTAGATCTATCGAACTGGGCGATAAACTGGCATTCCAGCTCACGCTAGATCTGATCTCAGTGCATGTCTCGGGAATGCCACTCCCGCTTATTATTCTAATCCAGGCTTGGCAATGCTTCCAAAATGGGTTTCGAATGGGTTCGAATGGTTTGGCCTCAACTATAAAAGCAGGGTCCCCGTCTATGGTTTCATTCACACCTTGTATCAGGGCTTCACAGTGAACCCAAATGACCGGTCTGAACGAGAGTCTTTGTACTTTTCAACTTCTTCTTCTTCTTCTTCAGTCAACCAGACTCCTTCTACTCTCCTTCTTCTCCTTTTGATCTATTATTGTCCTATGTCGTGATGGGTGGAGCAAGGCTCCGGTTGATAGCTGCTACGATGCCTAAAACTTCGACGATTGCAACGCCTTGAGGGTCACCGCAAGGGCCGCGGCGGTGCGCTTGACGTCAGCAGCACCCTGGTCGGTCACAGACACACCCATGTGCCCGATTCTGATGTAGCGCGTGGGGCACTTGGGGTGGATGCCACCAGCAATGGTGATGTCGTACTTGGACTGCATGTACCCCACGACCTGCCCGGCCGCCAACAGCTCGGGCACGTACAACGCGGTCATCCCGTGGCAGCACTCGCTCTGGTTGCGGCACACCAGCTGCAAGCCGTACTGGGGGCGCAACAACTCGGCCCGAAGCGCCTGGGCCACTTGCTTGTGGACCGCGAACCGCTTCATCATCCCGCGGGGGATCTTGGTCAAGGGGTCGATGGTGGCGTCGCCAATGAGCTGGTCCAACAGCACGTTGTACGCGGTGACCAACTGCACCGACGGGGTGGCAAAGTACAGCGGCTTGTTGGCCTCGTAGTTGCGCATGATGGGAATCCACTTGGCCATCAGACAGTAGACAGGGCGCTTCTTGGTCAGCGCCAACGCGGTGTCGACGGCCCGCTGCGACGCCATCATGATCGACAACCCGGCGGGGGTCAGCATCGCCTTCTGGGAGGCAGTCAACACGAAGTCAAGGCCCCAGTTGTCGAACTGGATCTCCTCGCAGCCAGCAGAGCACACGGCGTCCACCACAACCATCGTCGAGGGCGACACCCGGCGCACGAGGGCACCCACGGCCTCGATGTCGGTCAAAACACCGGTGGAAGTGTCGGTGTGGGTGAGGGCAATCACCTGGTACTGGTGCTTGCGCAACTGGGCCTCGATGTCGCCCAAGGGCACGGTGGCCCCGAGGGGAGCCTCCAACACCGTCACCTGGGCAGCGGCGTCGTCCACAAAGTTGGAGAGACACTCGACCATGCCGTTGGAGAAGAAACCCGTCAGCACACACAACACCTTGTCGGAGGCGGGGTTGGCAATGAGGTTGGCGCCGGCAAAGTCCCACCCCAAGGTGCCGGAGCCCGACACCACGAGCGGCTGGCCACCGGTAGCAGCCTCGTTACCGAACACGAGCCGGGTTTTGCGCAACACCTCGGAGAAGGTCTTGGTGAACGCCGCCCCGGTGTGGGCTAGCGGCGGGGTCAGCATCGCCTCCAACACCTCGTCGGAGAACTCCACGGGCCCCGGAATCATCACCAACGGGTGGGGGGCCTGGGTGGTGGTGCGGCGGGCCGGCACCACTGCCGCGGGCGTCAGCACCGCCACGGCCATCGCCTCCAGGAGCGACTGCATCTTAAACGAGGGTTCCATCAAATATGGCTGCAAATTACTAGATTGGGGCGTAGCGAAGGGTCCACAGGCGAAATAGGCAGAAAACTGACTTTGTTAGCGGTCCGAGTCACCGAAATTTTTTCCCTGCGTTGAAAAATGCATCTCGCGCCGGCAGTTTCATTATATAAAGGGTGACAGGCCAGCGTGTCTCATCGCTGGATTAGGCGGCGCCGGAGTTTGTTTCGATCGCCACCTGCATATGCCAAATGCCGCACTGGAAGAGGGGAACACGCGGGATTGGGGCGGTTCCCGGGGTCTAGGCTGGTGGCGGACGGGTCGGGTGGGTGACGAGCGGGTGCGGTTACTGTGTATAGCTTTTTTTGCTGGGTTTTTGGGGTTCCTGGGCCGATTTGGGGCAACCGAAAATGACTCATCGCCGCTGCCGAGCCGCCAACGGTGATGCGTGCTGCGAGGGTAAGACACGACCAGAGTAGCCTCGGAAGGAGAGTACCCCTATGTGGGCTTGGCAGTGTTGTGGTGGGCGTGGTGGACGGGTTTTGAGTACGTGGCACGGAGGGGTGGATCTCTATTGTCCCCATTCCCTTGGTTACAAAGGCATTGTTTTCCCCACATTGCTTTTTTTTGCAAGGCTGTCAAACGTACCACTTTGGGCTATGGTGAAACGGACCAAGGGAAGCGAGATGGGGCGAGACGGGGCGGGAGTTGCGGGAGTTGCGGAACGGTGGGAAGCAGAAGCGAACAGCGGGACCGGAGTGTTTTTCTCTCTATAGTGTTTTTCTTTCTATTTTCTTTCTTCCGTCTTTGGTTACCAAAGTTTATTCCATTACGAGTTAGGAAGTGTAAGCTGATTATGCTTGCTTTTGGTTGCAATTTCAGTCCAGAACAGTGTGGTGATTCAGCGGGCTGCAGAGGAAGGATCAGCTGTGGTATTTTCTCACCGATACTTGCTCTTCTACCAGTTCCAATCACTCTACCCAATCGACTCTCTACTTTACCAACACTCACTCAAATAAGCTTCTCAATGAATGCACCATCTAACAAACGCTTCTCTGCCAACACACTCACCCAACCTACTCTCTACCAACACTCCACCCCTCTGTACTCTACCAACACTCTTTCTCTACTCCACCAACACCCACCCAACCTACTCCACCAACACCCACGCAATCTACTCCACCCCACCTAGTCTCACCTACTCTCCACCTACTCTCCACTCTCCAATCTCCACCTATTCTCCCCTCTCAATCTACTTCCACTCTCCTCCTACACCACTCCTTCTCGCTTCTATTATATTACACTAGTTGTCGGCACCCGCCGTCTTGTACCGCCGGTAAAACTCAAACACCTCGTCCATCATCGCGGTGATGCCCCGGTTGGGAATGTGGTCGCCCTTGTCCTGGTGGGGCACCGGCACCTCCAGGTACAACGCCTGCACCATCAGGTTGATCTTGATGAGCCCCTCGGTGGCAATCAAGTCGCCTAGCGTCGCCGTCAACGCCGGGGAAAACTCCAGGTACCACCGGTGGTTCCACACCAACAACTTGACCACCAGCTCCAAGATCTTCTCCAGAAGCGTGGTGTTGGCCTTGGCGTAGTTCTGCGGCGCCAGCCCCGTGCCCGAGTTGCGCTGCACCATCTTGGCCCGCTCCATCTGGTAGTACTTGCACAACTCGCCCTGGGCCTTCAGCGAGAACCGCAGCTGGAGCGCCGCCGCAAACGCCACCAGCCCCTCCTTATAGTGCTTGAGCCGGTAGGCAATCAGCCCGAGGATCTCCCACTCGAGCGTGCTCTTCTTGTACTCCATCTGCTTGGCCCGGAAGTGCACCAGCTCCGCCTGCCACATGGTGTACGCGCGCAAGTCCTCGTACAACAACATGAACAAGTTGTCCAACCACCGCTCGCACAACCGCTTCTTGCGGAACTCGGCCTCGGTGTCCACCTGCTCGGTGGGCGCGGGCTGCGACGCCACCGCCGCCGGCGCTCCCGTGGGCTCGTCGCGGCTCGGCAGCTTCACCGCCACCGTCAGCGCCGCGTCGTCCGCCAGGTCCGTCTGGCTCACCAGCAGCTGGCTGCGCGCGTGCCCGTTCTTGTCCTTGCGGTACTCCTCCTCCATCACAAACACCTTGGCCCGGTACTTGAGCAAGGTCTCCCACCCGGTCTTGGCGACGATCTCCGTCAACAAGTCGTACGCCAGCGCAAACGTCAGCTTCAAGTTGGCTGCGGGCAAGTTGAGCAACTGCGGGTCCAACCCGCGCTCCTCCTGCTGGATCTGGCCCAGCTGGAGGCTCAGCACCTCGTCCAACGTCACGTCGGTGGGCAGCGGCAAGTGGAGGTCGTCGTTGCCGCCGCGCAACGGCACCACCCGTCGGAGGGTGAACCGTTCCTTGTGCGAGTTCATCGGGCACAGGTTGAGGGTCAAGAGCGCGTTTTCGTAGTCGCCCAACCGGGTGTACACCTTGACGAGCACCGCCCACGTCTTGAAGTCCAGCGGCAGTGCCTTGACCGCCTGGCGCGCGAGAGCCTGTGCCAAGTCCAACCGGCGCTTTTCGAGGCAGAACTCCGCCTGGAGAAGCAACAAGTCGGCGTCGCGGGGGTTGTTCTCCACGCCCGCGGCCATCACCTTGACCGCGCGGATCTCCTCGTCCAGCATGAGCAACACCTTGGCCACCAACGTCACCACCGCGGGCTCGTGCTGCTGCAACCGCTCCAAGATCGCGAGCGCGCGGGTGTACTGCTGGGTCAACGCCACCACCTTCAAGAAGCCGTCCACGAGGTAGTTGTTGATCAAGGTGGCCAGCGGGATGTCGACGCCGCACCCGAGCTTCGGCCCCAGCCAGAACAACTGCTCGAACCCGGCGAAGAACTGGTCCACGAGCTCTGTCAGCGACGGGCCGTTGTTCAACGGGTTCATCTTGCGGATCTCCACGAGCCCGCGCATTTTGTTGACGTCCTCGTCGTCGGGGTCGAGCACCAGCCGCACCATCCCCAGCACGAACGTCTCCTGCCACATGGCGTCGATCTCCTCGGGCGACAACTTGTCCAGGATGAGCTTGCCCTCCTGGGAGATGACCTGGGCGTCGAACTTGCCGGGGATGTGCACGGTGACCCGCATGTCCACGCTGGAGAACGCGTTGTAGCTGCAGTAGGTGAGCTCGGGCACTTTCCACGTCTTCTTTTCCTCAAACCAGTACTGGGACTTCAGGGTCATCAAATTGGCCACTCCTTGCAAGTGGGCGGCGATCAGCGCCAGGTTCAGGGTGTCAATGCCCGTGTAGTAGAGAAACGTGCCGAGTTCTTTGTGGGACTTGGAGTGGGCACTGACTTTCTGGATGTTGCAGAGGTCGGCCGGGCCGAGGTCGACAAACCCGGGCATCCGCAGTGTGCGCTCGATGAGGCACGCGCCGGGGTACTCCTCCTTTGCTCTGGATGTTAGTATACGTGTTGGCTGGCGGGTGGGTGGTGGCGTGGGCGTGGGACGGTTGTGGGGTCCACGGTGTCCGGTGGGAGTCCAGGCGGGCTGGTGGCTCGAATGGCGGGTGGAGCGCGGATCCGAGCACATCACTGGGTTTGCCCGCACTGGGTGGGCCCGGTGGGCGGGGTACTTACTCTGGAATCGAAGCTAATGTCGTGGGAGGCATCGTCGTGTTGTGGGTAAAGGGCCTTTGTTGATCGGGTAAATGCCAGTTGGCGCGCATTTTCCGCGCAACGAGGCACAGCGTGGAGGCGAGTGAGAGATGGGGAGATGGGGGTGGGGGTGGTGAGTGTGGTGTGGTGGGGGTGGTGTGTGGTGTGTAGTGTGTGGTGAGTGGTGAGTGGTGAGTGGTGAGTGTGGTGAGTGTGGTGAGTGTGGGTGGGAGTCTGTTGGTAAGGTGTTTGTGTGGGGAGACCGCATTAGATGCAGAATTGAGGCCATTTTGGTGGGGCTAACGGGGTGGAAGGAGTGGTGCTGGTGTGGTGGGGGTGGCGGGGTTGATTCGTAGTGTTCTGTGTGCCTGCTTGTGTAGAGTTTTGGGTTCGAGAGGAGTGTTTCTAGTGTCTAGTGGTGGTGGTGAAAAATGTTCTTGGCGTTGGGATCGAGAGACTGGAAACGAGTGTAGTAGTAGAAGGTGAGCGGGAAAGTGCTGACAGCGAGCGAATCGACTGTTTACGAGGGCAGTAGCTCCTCGTGGTTGGGTAGTGCCAGTGTGGTGTGTTGTACTGCATGTAAGTGGCGGTTATATCCATGGAAGTGATTTCGAAAACGTGGAAAGTGGGTGGATTCGAAGAGAAGCGGTGGACCGTTGGACGTCTAGGTTGGCTTCTAGCTGTGACCACCTTCTGCGTTGAAGTTTTCACAATTTTTGGAGTTTTCCAGAAAAGTTGATATGACCAGAGGGCAATTCGGAAATATACTAAAGAAACGCTACGACAACTTTGGAAACGGGTTATATTATGCATACACGAATGTAGTCACCAGTGAACGTTGTGATTGCTATAATCATATATTACGGAAGTGGGTTGTTCTCCATTGTCATACTCCACAAACACTAATCAATTGTCTTACGACACCCAAGGGCAAAACAAGCGACTGTCTCCACCTACCCCCCGTACACAACAGCATCTATTCTAAATACAAGACTTTGCCGTCTCTCTATATGCATGGCCTCACGTAAATGCCACCGTCGACTTCTCCACCCACGCAATCACCCCGTTGACTCCCGATTGCAACTCCAGGTCCAATCCACGCTTGATGGTGTCCAACTCCGCGCGCTGCTGGTCGGCCCACCGCACCTTGCGGAGCTCAGCCATCACCAGGTCCACTTGCTTCTTGACCTGAGGCACCAGGGTCCGCTTAAACACCAACGACGCCAACTTGGCAAACTCGCTGAACCCAGCCAAGTTGCGGTTCAACTCGCCCAGCAACACATCCGCGGGCACCGCCGCCTGCTGGACCTTGGCTACAGTCATGTTCTTGCCAAACCAGTTCAAGATCAGCTGGCGCTCGTTGTCGCTAACCCCGTGCTTGAGCTTGAACAAGTTGAGATAGCACTGGTTGAGCATCTTCTCAAACGGGTTGCGCGCCTTCACCAGCGAGATGTGCTTGTTCAACAGCTTCAAGTGCGCGGGGTCGGAGCTCCACACGTTCAAGTACCGGAGAGCCCACGCGTGGACATCGGTGGCCAGGGGCTTGACGTCGATCCCCACCAACCCCTCGAGGGGCTCGGAGAACACCCCGAGCTTCCACTCGGTGGTAAAGTCGCGGTTGTCCGCCAACAGACCGCTCACCTCGTTCACCATCGCAAGCAACTCGCCCGCGAAATAGTTGGCGTACTTCCAGTCGTTGCAGAGCACCAGCTGGCGGATGTTCTGGAGCACACACAGCATCAGCAGCACCAGCGGGTGCAATCTGCGGGCAAAACCTACCATCAGCTCGAGCTTGTTGAAGGTGCCGTTGTTGAACCCGGTGGAAAGCGCATCGGTGATCTCCATGGCCGCGGTCTTGTAGAAGCGGAACATCTCGACAAACAACGCGGCCAGGTCCTTGTTGGCGTGGGCGTCGTCCACCAAGTGGCCAAGGGTCTCGTGCTGGACCATCTTGATCAGGAGCCGTTTGTAGAGCGTGGGCAACACAGCCCCGCAGTTGAGCTGGGTGTAGAGCTTGGTGGTCCAGAGGAGCAACTTGTGGTTGTGGCGGTCCTTCTCGAGAAGCCGCTCGAGCTTGCAGAGGCTCTTGACCACGTTGGCACTGGACGAGTCGCGGTTGAGGTCTAGGATAATCGAGAGAAGGGCGAGCTCGCTCACGGGGTCCAGGTCAAACTCCGCCAGCCGCACTTCGCCCGCGGAAGCGACTATGGCGTCGTTCTCGGCGATGAAAGCGTCCACATCGAGGCTGGGATCGGCCAAATACTTGATTTTCTGGGCGTTAATCCGGCGGATAACCGCTCCTGTGGACAGCGAGTCGTCGAGAGGGACCGTGAGACCCGCGTACAGCTCGGCGTAGGGCCCAATGTCGTTGACACAGCAGAGCTTGCCGCCAAACCGGTCGAGATACGCCTGGAGAGCGTCGGCAACCGGGGTGCCAAACACCTGGGCGAGCTCCACACGCGCCAACCACAGGTTGCGCAGGGTGTCCCAGTCGCCCAACCCCTGTTTCAAGGCGTCCACCACCTCGTCCGCACTCTTGCCTAGCTCCTTTCCAGCCCGGATCACCGCCTTGGTCGAGTTGAAGTCCTCGTACTTGGCGAGCACCCCAACGCAGTAGTCCCACACCCGCTGGTGCTGGCCCGCGTCCTCGAGAATCGCCCGGTACAGCACCATGATGTCAAAGTCGAACGGAGCTTTTTCCACCGCAGCCACCGCCTGGTCGATCTGCCCGTTCAACGCCCAGAACTGGAGCAACACAAACAACTCCTGGTTGTTCTCGTGGCCCAACGGCTCCACCATGCGGAGCCCCAACACCTTGAACGTTGCCTCCTCCTTGTCGCTCAACGAGCCCAGTTTGATCAACAAAAGGTAAGTGAAGGCGGCCCAGTACTTGTACAACCGGGACAGCTTGTGGTTGCGCTGCATGGCCATGAAGATGCGGTTCCACACCCGGATGTCGTACTGGTTCCGCTGCAAACTGTGACGGAACCAGTCAAAACCCACGTTTTCTGCGGTGGGGTACCGCTTCATTGCGTCTTCGTAGGCTCCGTTGGCGTCCTGGGGGCGTCCTGCGTCGAGGAAGAAGTTGTACATCAACCCTAGCGTCTTCAAGTCGTTGGGATGCTGGTCCTTGAGGGCGAGCATCGCGGTCTCTGCCTCCAGCCGGCGGCCCTGTTTCCACGAAATCAAGTGGTCGAGGGCGTGGAAGTACTGGCGCCCGGGGAACTTTTTGATCCGCTGGGCCACCAATTGGTGGGCCTGGGTGTACAGCCCCTGGCTGATGAGGTCCAAGATGTCGTCCTCCATGGGGAGTTTTTCAGTTCGTCCTGCAGGGAAGTAAGTGGTGGGAGAAGGAGAGGGTAGGGAGATGGGAAGGAAGGGCGACGTGGGGCGACGTGGGGCGACGTGGAGTGGTAAGGTAGAAGGGATGAAGGAGGAAAGGAGACAGAAAGAAAAAACGGGTTTGGAGAAGGATTGCACTTGAAGAGTTCGAGGGTTTGGAGAAGAGGAAGCAACGGAAAAACAATGGAAGAAACGATAAGTATGAACAAAATTAGCAAAGGGAAAGAAAGACCGAAATCAAGAAGAGATGCAAGACGGATAGTGTCATGTTCGAGAACAGAAAGAACAGAGAAATCAGGCAAACACCCAAGACACCGGAAAAAGCCTTGCGGAAATATGAGACATTTCACGATCGCTTTAAATAGATTTCCCTGCACCATGTCGGGTCGAAAGGTGTAATTACTGAAATTGTCTACTCTGAAGGAGGCACCAAGGCTTGGCAGCAAGCTGTACTAAGCACAAAGAACGCTGCATCAAGTAACAGAATCCTAGTACCAGAAATCCCCACAATCTATTTTAATCGTATAGTTGATCCCCCAACAATGCCTCTAGTTAAACCATACATCTCAAGCTTGATCTCAAGCTGGAAATCGTACACATAATACCAACGAACTTGATCGGCCAACCCAATTGCTTCGTGTCCGAACTCCGCTCTGACCCAACACTTCGTGGCGCCAGGTTCGGCCTGGGTTTTCCCGGCTAAACCCGGCCGCGCAACATACGATCCGTCACAACTCCGCGACCGGCTTCCTCAATGGTTGGACGGTCCCAAAACGGAAAGTGGCTACCGCGGTATCAGCCCACGTCCACCACCGGTATCTCCACCGGCGCCGTTAGACGGCAAAGAACACTAAACAATAATGCCCGAAACGGTACTCACAAATGGACTTACCGGCCAACGATGTATTGTCGTGTGCTCGCGTCGGCAGATCTCTACGACGCCAACGGCTACGATGCTTCTGTGCTGGCAGCACGCGGGCCTGGTTGCTGTGGGGCGATGACGTGCCCCACGCTTTCCCGGCTCGGCCCACTTGTTGACCATAACAACCATTAAACTTTGCGAGGCCAGTGGATGACCAAAGGTATAAATATGACCCAGGAGCCACGGTTGGTGTCATTGTCGCCCAAGTCGCGGTGACAACGCAAATTAGAGGCATAGACTAGTCGGGATTTGGGACGTGCAACCAACGGCCCGTGAGCTTTCGGAGATATCGAAGCGAGAAAAGGTGCAGGACACCCAAAACGAAGAAAGGCGACGAAAGGCTCAGAATAACGCGTAAAGTAGTGAAAAACTAGGGATCCCGATGGTAGCCACGAGCTGCACCCACCACGGCCGCCATTAGCCCACCGGATCCTCGCCCCACCTTGCCTCGTTTCTCCCGTGTCTCAGTGACCCGCTGCGGCCGCACGCGCGCTCACAACCACCGATATCTCCCGGTGAGTCCACCGCGGGAGGACAAAGCTACCCGCCCAGCGTACAAAAGTCTAACTTCAGGGGCGATAGTTCAGGGGTCCCCCCGGTGTGGGGATGACAACGCACTAACGCCATTTAGCCGCCAAGACTCCCCTTAGCAAGCTCCGTCCGCGATCTCCGCGTCGGAAATCTTGAGCGCGACGGACGCGTCAAAAAGAGCCAATCATGGCGATGGCCTGGTTTCTCCGACATACTGCGCAGCAGGCGGTGTTGATCGAATCGATACTGCAAGTGCTTCCCCGCCGCAGCCTCGTTGGCCCACAGCTGTCCGTGCACGCGTATCCCGTCCTGGCGCCCTCCCTGTGGTAGTGACGGGCACCCTCGGTGACTGTCGTCGCCAGGAGCCCGGTAACCTCGGGACTTTTCACTGCCAAGCCAGGGGCGCAACCACCACCGTCACCTTGGCAAGCCGATTCGGAGTCAATCGGTTTGCATTGACTACATCTAAAAAATAATGCGTGCGCATTTCGCAGTTATCGGGGCCACAAAGGAGGGGAGGACAAATATAAAGAGGGCATCGGCCCAACAAACTGAGACACGAAAAGATGGCGACCACAACCCGAGCCCCCAAGATTAACGAGATGATTCCCGCCAAAACCGATGTCGGTGCCCTTGGTAACCGTATCAACGACGAGACCCGTGCTGCCCACGACAAGATCGACAAGATGGTGACGGTCAAGTTTGCCCTTGCCATGCGTGACTACAAGATCTACCGCCAGGGGTTGCAGGCGTTTTACCACGTGTTCCACGCCATCGAGGATGCGTTGGACAACCAGTTCACCAAGGACGACGAGTGGACCCCCCTTATCCAGCTGGTGTGGCGTCCCGAGGTGGCCCGTGGCAAGAAGGCGCAGCAGGACTTGTTGTTCTACTATGACGACAAAATGGAAAAGTTTGCCACCCCCATTATGCCCGAACAAATCAAGTTTGCCGCCCACATCCGCGAGGTGTGCGACGCGAAGCCGTACTTGTTGTTTGCCTACATGCACGTCATGTACTTGGCGTTGTTTGCCGGGGGGCGGTTGATGCGTCTGACGTTTGCCAAGGCCACCGGGCTCTACCCGCAGCGCAAGGGGTTGACCCACGCGGACATTGTCAAGATGGGGGCCAACTTCTTTACGTTCGACGTGCCCAACGAGAACGAGTTGCGGTTCGAGTACAAGCGCGAGTACGAGTTGGCGACGCGCAACAACCTCACCGAGGAGCAAAAGCAGGAGATTATTGACGAGTCGAAGTATATTTTTGAGCAAAACGCAAGGGTGGTGCAGGAACTCGAGGCCCATAACATGGCGCGCCTCAAGCAGAAGTGGCAGTACCAGGCGATCACCAAGGGCTACTACGTGGTGTTGACACTGTTGGTGTTTGTGGTCTTCCTCTACCTCCGGAAGGTGGTGGTTGGCCTCTTTTAATCATACCCGGGGACTCCCCTTTGCATATAGAATTGACTTCTTAATAAAATATTGGTTTGGAACTGGTGATGGAATGGGGTGGAATTGTCTAAATTAGCTTAATTGTGTGACTGTGGATGGATTGTTGTGGGATTGTTCTCTCGATTGCTTGGATTGTCTGCTATTGTTCTGTGGTGTTATCGCGGTGGAAGTGTCTGCTTCGGAGTTCACGGTGAGCTTTTCCGAGGTGGTTGACCACCCAACTAGCGAGATTGGCTGTCCATACTATTAATAGGCCTGGTCACAGACAATAGGGTGGTGTTGACGATTATTTTTTCCATGCCTTGACGAGGTTGGAGGGGAAGCTTTTGCATTTCAACCTGAGACAGTGACCAGCATATCCGCCATTGTTACTACACAGGGTTTGCGATGAGTCAGGAGGGGAAGGAGTGGGGAAGAGAAACGACGGAGAACAGTGGGGAAGAGAACGACGGAGAACTTAGTGGGGAAGAGAACGACGGAGAACATAGTGGGGAAGAGAAACTACGGAGAACATAGTGGGGGAGAAAACGACGGAGAACTTAGTGGGGAAGAGAAACTACGGAGAACAGAGTGGGGAAGAGAAACTACGGAGAACATAGTGGGGCACGGGGAAGACGGGAATGGGAACAGGTGGAGTATAAAGAGGGGAATGTAATAGGGTGAGAGACGCGTATGAGGGGAACGACCCACCATTATAAATAGCACATCAGCAAGACAAGGGGGCTATACCCCAGGTAAACAATGCTCTACAATAGCCAGCCGCGAGGGGGAAACCCAACAAATTCGACCTGGCTACGTACTCAAACCATAGGTGTTCAAACCATGTTCAAACCATTAGTGTGTATTCTATAACCTACTCTTCGTCGTCATCGTCGTCGTCATCCCGGGGCTGGAGCTCGTTGGTAACACCCTCGGGGTGCTCACCAATCCACTGGGCGACCCACTGACAGATTCTGTCGACGTTGTCGTCCATCTCATCGGCATTGTTCAGGGTAAGCTCGATGACGATTTCGGGCACGTACGAGTCGCGGGCCTCCTGGGCAATCACCTCCATGATCTCACAGTCAATGTTCTCCTGGATCTTGACCTCGTTGTAGTTACGCTTCTTCAACCGGTCAAACAAGATGGTGTTGTCGCACCGGAGGCACACCACAAGGTCGATAAGCCGCTCGGGGAACACCTCGCAGCAGTGCCAGTCGATGATGGCACCACCCTTCTCCATGTCGGGCTCCAACAGGTCCAACAACTTGTCCTCGTCCACCACCAGGGTGTCAAGTCGCTCGTCGTACAGATCGATGCACCCTCTCAGCTTGGCCTCATCGGACACCGCGTAGTGGTGCCACTCGTTCTTGCCGGCGGGGACCAGGGCAGGCACGTCGCCCAGGAGCTGCAGGACAAGCAGCTGCGCGTGGGAAGTCTTGCCACACCCGGGAGTGCCCGTGACGATGATGTTGGGCAAGTATCTTCTCAGCATGGTGGTGTGAGCGCACCGATGTGCACTTTGCAGCCAAAGCAGCACACCAGGTTAGGGAAAAAATGTAGGAGACAAAAATCTAAGAAAAGGTAGGAAGTAGATAAGCTGAGGAATGGAGAAGCATGTGAATAAAAGATTAGTGTGATGAAGCCTTGGCAACACTTTCATTCAAGCAGTACCAATCGTGAGGCAGACTTACGCAGGGGCAGATATGTTACACCTGGTTCGAGGACTAGAGGCTTTCACCTGATATCCCTTCACTTGGCTTCCTTCCACAATCCCACTCGTCGTCGTTCCAAGCCACCCCCTTGGGCGTTCGTATTTTGCCCGATCTCTCCGTTCGACCAGAGTCAACCTGGTTATTTTCTCATTCGTGATCATGACATATTTTACCGATATCGACGTAATAATGACGGAAGTATCGGATCAGCCGTGCGGTGACGCCCGTGGGGCTCGTTCTCTTGTAAAACGTTGGCATGGCTCGTATTGTCGCCTTGACAACGTTGGAACCGCCCCCCTGTTTCACAAAACTATGATGTGAGACAACTATACCCGAGCCGTCTAGAAGCCCACGATGGCATTTCCGGTCATCGAACACCCATTGTTGCAAAGGCGTGAACAGACGACATAGATCCGCCCAGCCCGGCCACGAGGACGCCTTGGGGTGTGGTGAGTCGGGATGTAGCAATGTTACCTCGGGTGTAACCTAAACCGAGACAAAGCGGGTAGTGTCACACAATTGCGCAGATTGTTGGGCTAAAAGTAGCCAGATCGGTTGTCAACGCCGGCTCTTCTGTCACCCGTTATTTTTTGCATCATTCTTTGTTCACTCGCCTGGTGGGGTTGGTAGTCCAGGGCGTTTCCGGGCTGGTTGTTTCGTAAGTGGGAGGGGAACTCACCGACACTTTGGTATAGGGGAACGAGAATGGCGTGAGAGTTGGTGGGACTTTTGCCCGGACACCTGCTTTTCAGCGTCTACTCGGAGACCGTCTTTGAACCTCACTCATTTACAAATTAGCATCTACGTTCTGGTCAAACTGACCTATTCTATCAATTGAGCAATCAAAAGCACTCTCTCTTACCCAGAGACAGCTACGTAACCCCAACGACCACTCCAACACCCAACACTCAACACCCAGAACCCCCCACCTTTTTCCCTTCCCTCCACCACCAGCCTCATACGATTTTTCAATCTATTTTTCCCAGGCAGTGCAAGCCAACCAGCATGCTAGCCCAACTAAAACCCCACAAACCCCACAAACCCCACTAAACCGAGCCAACCCACTCTCTCACCAACGATAAACCAAACTCAAACCACCGTAGCTCCTCTCTCGCCAGCCCCACCTTCCATCGTTCCCCACCAAGCCGCACGCGAACAAAACGTCCACCACCAACCACCTCGTATCCCCCCAATGTCAGTGCTTCCCCCGGGCCTCCAGCAGGCGCCCGACGGCTCCCAGCACCCACAGACCGACCCACAGAACGACTCTGCCCCCGCATCTGGGCCCAACACCCAGTACGGGATGGACGGGCTCGCGTCGCTCCTCAAAATGGAACAAAATGACACCACGATGTTTGCCCTTGGGCTGGAAGTGGTCAACTTTGGGCTCGACTTGAGCGAGGGCACCTCGGTGCTCAAGACGTTGGCGCTGCCGTGGGTGGAGACCCTGCGGCTGGACGTCGAGCCCTACTTTACCCTACCAAAGGCGATCCACCCGCTGAGCATCGTGCCGCCACCCGGGCCGTGTGACGTCAAGATCCAAAGCTTCAGTGACGAGACGCTTTTCTACATTTTCTACATGAAGCCGCGGGACACCCTCCAGGAGTACGCTGCCCGCGAGCTTGTGCTGCGCAACTGGCGCTACCACAAGGACATCCAGGTGTGGCTCACCAAGGACTCGCAGGTGGAGCCGGTGTTGATCCTGCCCGATGTCGAGCGCGGGGTGTACATCTTTTTTGACCCGCACAACTGGACCAAGATCAAAAAGGAGTTTGTGTTGCACTACTCGAGTGTGCAGGCGTAGGTCTGCGTGTATCATATGTACTATAGAATGGAGACAGGCTGTCCAGTCCGGTGTAGTTGTAGTTGAGGTTGTTGAGGGTTGTTGAGGGTTTTGTTGGGGGTTTTGTTGGGGATTGTGTTGGTTTTGGTATTGTGCCATGGTGAGAGATTGGGTGTTGATGGCGAGAGATTGAGTATTGATGGCGAGAGATTGAGTATTGAAGGTGAGATAAGCGAGGCGATTGAGTATGCGAAGAGTAGGGTACGGAGTTGGTAGTGGCAGTTGGTGGTGATGTGGTCAGTTTTGCGTGTGTTACTCTAGACTTCTCAGCTCAACTACCATCATATCGGTCAGGTACTCTCAAAGTTCCACCAAAGGTTCTTGTTTCGGGTTTGGAACATTAGCACCATTGAAGCGGGTGCATTAAAAAGCCAAACTTATACAGAAGCGTCACTTTGGGAATTATGGATTCTTCAAGGTTAATCTTAATTACAAATGGTCACAATTACCTATTCTGAAAACTCGTAGCTACACTGTTAATGGTACTCTAAAAGAACACAGAAATAACAACTATCTTCCTTATTCAAGTAATCCTGTCTGCATTGGTATTCTACTAACCTCTGGCTTGTTTACTACTGTCATTCTGACACTGGCTATCCAGCCCACCCATTCTATATGCAGGACTCGAAGCTCAAGCAAACAAGGCCCCAACGTAAAGGTCTATCCGGAGGTTTGAGAACTAGCAGGCTTCACGATGCACTTACAGTCCCTTACAAGAGTCCCCCTATCTGTTTCCCCCTTTTTTAAACCCATCCGTCCGCCACCTACACGACCGCAATCTCTACTACCTCCAATTCACAACACCCCCCACAGTCTCCCCAATGACGTGAATACCCCGCAGTAAACCACCCACCACACCTCAACACCCCCTCCTAAACCCCACACCACCCTCGCCTTTCCCCCATACACGCTTTCCACCCCCACCGTCCAACCCCTCCTCGTGCGGCTCACCAACACAACCCAACCACGGCCACGACGCCCACCACCCCCTAAAACCCGAAACAAAGCCCACCAACCCGTTCCCTAGCACCCTAAGTCCACACCCTTCACACCCACTCCTCTCCCGTCCCACTTCCCCGCGCCTTTTTCACCCCACCACCCGTCCTCCATTTGTTTTTCCAAAACCATTCCCCCACCGCGACCACCAATGAACAACATGGCGCAGCCCCAGGGGCCTCCACGCGGGTATCCGCCACAGTTCCTTGCCAATATGACGCCCCAGCAGATGCAGCAGCTCAAACAACACCCACAATACCTGGAAATGATGCGTCTGTATCTCCAACGGCAGCAACAGATGGCCCAACCGGCCCGGGCCCCGTTGGTGCCTCCAGCAGCCACGGAGCGGGCACCGTTTGCCGCCAAGCCCGCCGCACCGGTGGTCCCAGCACGTGCCCCCACCCCACTGCCGTATCCTGTGATTCCCGTGATCAACCCGGGCCAGTTCCCCCGCGAGGTGCTTGCGGGCCTCCCCAAGGACACGTGGGACACTCCACACCACTGGCTGGCACAGGGCGACCTGCTGGAGACCACACGCGAGTACGAACTGCTCATTGCCAAGGACAACCGGTACGTCGAGGGCTACAAAAAAAACCTCGAGGACGTCAAGGGCCAGTTGGACAAGCTCCACACCGACCTGGCGAGCTACAACGAGATCAAGCAGTTGCGGATGAGCGCCATCAACATGCTGGCCAAGGGTGCGTACAACAACCTGATCTGGGGCGAGGGCTACCAGGGCTACGGCAACGGGGTCACCAACGCCCCCACCAAGCTCATGTTGCCTGGCAAGGACGTGACCGAGCGGCAGATCTGCGAGCGCGTGCGCAAGCAGCCCAAGCCCGCGCACTACGTGCCCATCCGGCTCGAGTTCGACTTTGAACGCGACAAGTTCAAGCTCCGGGACACCTTCCTCTGGAACTTGGACGAGGAGGTGATGTCGGTGGAGCTGTTTGTCCAGCAGTTGATCGACGACTACAAGTTCATTCTGATGAACAACTACGACCAGGTGCTCGCGGCCGTCAAGGAGCAGATCTTCGAGTACCAGCGCATTCCCGACAAGACGCTGGGCGAGCTCCGGGTGCCCATCAAGATCGACATTGTCATCAACGACACCCAGTTGGTGGACCAGTTTGAGTGGAACGTGTTGAACCAGCTGGAACTGGACCCCGAGGAGTTTGCCACGGTGATGTGCGACGAGATGGCGCTCCCGGGCGAGTTTGCCACTGCCATCGCCCACTTGATCCGCGAGCAGTGCCAGATGTACCAGCGCGCGCTCCAGAACACCGGCTACTTGTTTGACGGGCTGGCGGTGCAGGAGGAGGACATACGGCTGCGGGTGTTGCCGCAGATCCGGGCGGGCGACGACTTCTACACCGTGTTGCGCAACCTGGCGCTTGTGGGGGACTACACGCCGCTGTTGCAGAAGCTCTCGCACCAGGACATCGACAAGCTCGACAAGGAGATCGAGCGCGACCTGAGACGCAAGCGGCGACACAACTTGAACGAGGATCACCTCGCGGCAATGGTGGGCACTCCGCTGGCGCTGCTGCGGGGCACGCTGCGACGGGTCAACTTCCACCTGAACCGGGGAGCGCTGCTGGCGCCCGACCTTTCCGATGTGCCCAAGACGTTCCGAACGCCGGCTCCGTCGCTGGTGCTTCCCGGTGCGGTGGACTTGGGGGTGCCCGGGGTGTACGACTACACCGAGGTGTATGTGAACAAGACGCAGATCCGCAACCCTGACTATAGCCCTCCGTTGGCTGCGGACGCGGTGCGGTACCACTTTGACCACAACCGGGGTACGTTCATGGTGAAGTTGCGGTTCCGTCGGAACCGGTGAGGGTTTGTATTATAATGTAATGGTAGAAAGTAGAGGTGGTGAGCGAGGAAGATGGTTTGATGAGACGTGGTAGATGCTTGATGAGACGTGGTAGATGCTTGATGAGACGTGGTAGATGGTTTGATGAGACGTGGTAGATGGTATGATGGTAGAGATGTTGGTGGTTGGCGACGATTGTAGACGACCGTAGATGGTTTGATGGTAGGGGTGTCCATGTAAATCAGTGTTAGTTCTTGGAAATTGCGGGATTCACTCATTTTCTGGAGCAGTCGAGATACACGGTTTCATTTTTCATCTTATTCGTATTTGTTTGTCTCGTTGAAACCCGTGTGTCTACTGCTCATGTTCTCCTCTCGTTTGATTTGTATTCTGGTTCATCGTCTTTTCTTGTTTTGTTTAATTCACCATCTTGTCTATTGTCAACTTGTTCGTCTTGTCACCTTGTTCAACTTGTCATCTTGCTCGTGTCGTCACCTTGTTTACTTCGCCATCTTGCTCATCTCACCTTGTTCATTGTGTCATCTTGGTCATCTCGTCGTCCTGTGATTCCTCCAGTCATACTGTGATGATAACTATGAATACCGTTGCATTTTTATCGACCAACTTTACACGGTAGGTCACATGAAACCAAAACGGTTGTCTTTGTGTCCGATTACATCCTGAAAACGAACGATTCACTCGTCCCGTTTCAGAGACTCCGGTGTCATTTGCAGCCAGCTCAGTTATGTCCGACGGCTCATCGTCCGATGGCCACAGATCTGCTGTCATTTCTCCGGTGTCTGCTTTGGGCCAGATTTGCATGTGGCTGGTCAGATGGCTGCAATCGGCCCAGATTAACTCCGGTTGCTTTAGGTTACCTCCGCTCACAACGGCCACCGAAGGTTCCTCTCTTTATCTACGCCCAGATCCCTTCCATTATTATCGGATTGGCGATAGGCGACCATTGTAACCGACGGTAGCACCGCGCAGACGGAACCGTCCCCAGGCAGCAGCAATCAAATGCAGCGAACCCACTCCGGACGCTAAAACCATCCGATCCGTCTGCCTACCCCTTTCTACCCCTCCATCCCAGACCCTGGTACGATCGTAAACCTGTCCTAATCGGTACAGGACCATGCACCCAGCCAAAAGACCTACCCCACTTTTCGCGAGAATACCCGGGCCACAGCAAAATGCGGGCACAGGGCACCACGTAAAGCAACTACCGAGACCCACATGGCCCTTGTACCCCGTTTCCGACGACTTCTACCGAGTTTGGCGGCTGCAAAACCATGCAGGCGAGGTGCGGGCGACCGTTGGGCACATGCTAATGAGGCTGAACAAGCCTGAGTGAGCGACCAAAAACCATAGACAACCGGAGTATACCACGTAAACAGACCACCCAGCGACCGCCGCCGTTTCTCGCGTCCGCCTTCCCCGTCCCTGCCCCTTTTGGCCTCGCTGCCCGGTTTTTCCGTGCCCCTAACGTGACCCCTCACTTGGCTCAACAATACCCCAGACTCATGTGACTTTAAATATATATACCCAACACCATCTCCACAAAGCCAACCATGAAGTACGCGTTGATCTCCGGTGGCACTGGCGGCATTGGCACCGAGTTGTGCACGCTGTTTGCCAAGCGCGGCTACCAAGTCATCTGTATGGCTCCCGAGCCCACCCTCTGGGAGGTGGACGGACTTAAAGAAAAATACGGTCTTATCACCTACGCGTTGGACATCACCGATGTGGACGCGGTGAACAAGGCGGCCGAGTTCGTCAAGGAAAAGACCGGGGGGCAGTTGGATGTGTTGTACAACAACGCCGGCATCTCGTATGCCAGTCCCGCAGTCGAGTTTGACGACGCCAAGGTTATGAAGATGTTCCAGGTCAATGTGTTTGGGCACATGTACATGACCCGGGCGATGATTGACTACGTCATTGCACGCCAGGGGCTGATTGTGTTCACGCTGTCGGTGGCGGCCCGCGTGCCCTTGTCGTGGGTTTCTTTCTACAACTCCACCAAGGCGGCCATTGACGAGTGGGCCAAGACGTTGCACGTGGAAATGAAGCCGTTTGGGGTGCGGGTGCACTCGGTGATTACCGGGGGTGTGGACACCGCCATCTGTGACCGCAACGTGGTGCTGCTGATGGCGGGCTCCCGCTACGATGTGCCTGGGGTCATCGAGCTGATGAGACTGCTGGCGATGATGCTGAGACGCGACAACGTGAGCCCGCACAAGTACGCTGAGGGGGTGGTGCGGGACGTGGTGAGCAAGCGCGACCGGTTCAACTTGTACCACGGGTGCAAGGCGTATTTTTTGCACTGGGTGCTGCGGTACGTGCCGTTGCTGTGGGTTGAGTGGGGTGTGCTGCGGCACTTTATTGCCTTGAAGGTGTACCGCCAGATCTGGCAGCGGACGAAGGCGCAGAGACGCAAGCAGGCGTAAATAGAATATACGGTTTAGAGACGTGTTGTAGTATGGGCCGATGTGAAGTCGTGGAACGTGGGCTACGTGGGCAACTGACAGACAAGGGTTGGCCTGAAGGCAAGGGTTACCCTGACAGAACCTGACAGACAAGGTTACCGTATTTACTGTTTATTCAGCTCATCATACATAGTCTTGTGACGTTTCCTGTGTAAGAACGCTTTTTGCAGCCAAAGAAGGTTTGGAAGAACTGGTCTAAGGGGTCAGCTCGCGTGATCTCTTGGCAAGATTGGTAGGTTGCATCTTACGTCTTGAATGATTATGACACTTTTTCAATCTTCACTCTCGTATTGTTATTTCCCTCACCAATTTACGATTACGCTCACCACCGAACGGGACCCAGGTTCCACCAGGACGGCTACACCAGAGCAATGAGTCTGGTTTGGCCACTCAGTCTGCTTCACAGAAGTCTCCAACCAAGTTGACGGTACACAGACGGCCTCATTCCCCTTATGTTGTCGACTATCCCACTGGCTGCCTACGCGCCCTACCTCAGCCAAATGAAGCCGGCGCCACGCCCAGAAGCCGCCAAAAAGACACCAAAAAGACACACGCCATTCTTAGCACTGGTGTCGCCTTGCGCTACAGGAGTTTTATGTTGATTTCCCGGGTTTTCTCCTGCTAGCCTTGGCCACCTCCAGTGTATGGTAGTGCATATAAGCCAGGGAGTTTGTGGTTGGGCAATTCGAGCTCCAGGGTCACCCTAGAGCAGAAAAGACAACCAAACCAGCTCTAAACCACTACAAGGCACACACTGACGCTCACAGACCGCTGAAAAAAATTTCGGGAAAACAGGGCCCTTGGGGAACCTCTGTTCGTTTGGTTTTTGGTCACGTGATTCACGGTCACATGACGCTAACAAAACCAATATAGGCACGGTAAGCGCTAGTGAACCCCTCAAAATACACTTTCTACACCCGGAACCACTCCGCCCCTTCCAGTCTTGCTCAAACTTCTAATTTCATCGCACATCTATTTCTCCCTGTATTCCTACTGAATGGCCAACGCGTTGATGTTCAGCGTCAACAACGTGGTGATGTTCTCCTCGATCAACTTCTCCGCCGTGTCGCTCAAATGCTTTTTCGGGTCCTGCTTGCCCACGTACCGCGTCTTGAGCTGGTCCTCGGTCAACTCCTTCTCCTCCAGCACCCGCTGGTTGTACTGCTCGGCGATCTTCACCATCAGCTCCGCCAGCGCCAAGTTGCCACACTCGTGGGTGTCGTAGCGGTCCAACTGCAACCCCAGCTGCCACAGGTGCTTGTGCAAGTTGAGCAACATGTTGGTTTCGTAGCTGGTTTTGTGGTAGTCGATGTTCAACAGGTAGTAGTGACGGTTCAACCCGTGGATCAACGCCTGGATCAGCGGTTTGTTCAAGTGGCCGATGTTCAGCGTCAGCTGGCGCGGCTCCTGGCCCATCATGAGCGTGGTGGCATCGATGGTGCGGAAGGCGTCGATCACCACCTTCCCCTTGACCGACTGGATGGGGTCCACCACCACGGCCACGGCCCGTTTGTTCAACTGTTCGAACAGCTGCTGGGTCAGCACGTCCACCGACAGCAACCAGCACCCGAAACCCGGGTGCGAGTGGTACCAGCCAACCACCATCTGGTCGCGCCCGGTCTGACGCAACATGTCCATCATTTTCGTCTGGAACACGTCGTCGACCGCCTCCACCGACACTCCGGTACCCAGCTGGGGCATGGCAAACACGTCAATGACGTGGATGGTGAAGTCGTCCACAAACTCGCCCAACATGAGGCCCATCACCTCCATGGGCACACCGGCACGCGCGTGTTTGAGCATTTTGAGGAGGGCCAACAGGGAAATGTAGACGGTTTCCGCGTTGTCAATGGCGGGTCCGTCCGTCTGCGGCGGCGCAGCGCCGCCAAGAGTGGCTCCCAGCCCTAAGAGCCGCTGTAATCGTTCCATGGTTGGTGTGGGTGTGGTGCAGTGGGTGCGGTTGAGGTGCGGTTGAGGTGCAGTGGCGTTGCTGCACGGGTGTTGCCACTGGATCGGTGGGGACCACGGGTGGCGGGGGATGGAGGGGTGGTTTAGGTGGGGGTGAGGATGAGGTGGAGGCCGTGGCGGTGGGTTGGTGGTGATTTTTCAGTCCATTGAGTGGTGGGTTGGTTTGTTGTATTTGGTGGCAAATTTAGTGGAGGCTACCAGGAGAGAGAGATTGGAACGGAGGGAAACCAGTGGGGATATAGGGGTTTTGAACGTAGGTGTTTCTGAGTTGCAAGCTAGCTACTGTGATGGCTGGTAGGTTCAAAGTGTGTTGCTTTAGGTGTAGCACCACGTAAGGTTTCGTGGTCCAGTCGCTGAAAAATATGGTTTAAGCTAAGTTTACTAGCGAAGTTGTTGAGTCAGTTGAAACAAGAAGCCAAGACCAAACGAACTGTACCCCTCTGCTTCTTGTTCGTCATCATGGGCACACTCCCGTCGACCCACTACACTCGTAAATACGCCCCAATCCGTCAGAGATCTTTCCAAGCATTGACAGCGGCCTACAACAATTCTACGCCCCAGACACACACAGAACCCCCCATCAGCATTTCAACCCTTGAAATCCATCACTACGTTGCATGCATCCCCTGGGTACGACCCTAACTCCGAACCCCTATACCACCACCAGGATACCTAACCAAGACCACCAAACACCACCAGACCCGCTCGGACTTTGACCCACAGTAACACCAACCCACCAGTTTCCCCTCTTACCCCATTTCGCCTTTGTTAAACCCTAGCTAATCCCCGGGCCTGCATACACCTCGGGGTATTTGAGCGATTTCTGGCGGCCTTCTCCAGCAACTATGTCCGTTGTAATCGTTACTGGAGCCTCCAGAGGCATTGGCAAGGCCATTGTCGACGTGATCGTCGCCGACAAGGCCAACAAGGTTGTTGCTGTTGCCCGCTCGCAGGACAAGCTTGAGCAATTGCAGAAGCAGTACCCCGATCAGATCGCCATTGTGGCCGGTGATGTGGCCGACAACAAGACGCTGAAGGACGCTGTCAAGACCGCGGTGGACTCGTACGGCAAGATCGACGCGGTCATCTTGAACGCTGGTGTCATTGAGCCCGTGGGCAAGATCGACGAGGTCGCCATCAGTGCCTGGAAGCAGCACTTCGACATCAACTTCTTCTCGCTCGTGGACCTCGTCAAGGAGGCGATGCCCGAGCTCAAGAAGAGCCACGGCCGCATTGTCGCTGTGTCGCTGGGTGCGCTGACCCACCACTACTCGGGGTGGTACGCCTACGGGTGCGGCAAGGCGGCCGTCAACCACCTCATCATGCTGATTGCCGACGAGGAGAAGGACGTCACCGCCATCTCGGTGGCCCCCGGGGTGGTCAACACCGACATGCAGATCGACATCCGCACCAAGTGTGGCGACGGCATGAACCCCGACGTCCACAAGAAGTTCATGGACCTCCACGCGCTGAACGAGTTGGTGCCCCCCGAGGAGCCCGGTACCGTGTACGCCAAGTTGGCGCTCAACGGGTGGTCCGACGAGTTGAACGGCGGCTACTGGCGCTACAACGACGAGAAATTGGCCCCGTTCCAGAGAAAGTAGAGTTGTAGGCACTATACACGATCCACATGTCCCGATTTGGCAACCACACGTAAGCGCGCACATGCATCGCATACCACCAACCCAACCACGAAAAAACCTTAGTGACATCATGATTGCCCGTAGCGTCCGATTGATCAAGCCCTACCGGTTTGTCCGGTTCAATTCCATCAAGCCGACCCCGCGCGGGCAAGGCACCAAGCCCACCCAGGACGGTCTTTCCCCTATTAACGCTGGGGGCTCGGGGTCGCGTGGTTCGGGTTCCAACGGGGGTGGCGAGGGCCCCAAGTTCTCCAAGGGGAAGATCTTGGGGGCCATTGGTATTCTTGCGGTGGTGCTGACGGTGGCGGCGCTGGTCTACGACAAGCGTCCGCCGCTTGCTGCCGTGGAGCCCACCAAGGCCCTGGAGTTTACCCCGCAGCAGGTGTCGGTGATCTTCGTGTTGGGTGGGCCGGGCCTGGGCAAGGGCACCCAGTGTGACAAGCTCGTCAAGGAGTACGGTTTCGTCCACCTTTCTGCGGGCGACTTGTTGCGGGCCGAGCAGGCGCGTCCCGGGTCCAAGTACGGCGAGCTCATCGCCAACTACATCAAGAACGGGCAGATTGTGCCCCAGGAGATCACGGTGGCGCTTTTGCAGCAGGCGATCCGCGAGAACCACGCCAAGGGCAACCAGAAGTTCCTCGTGGACGGGTTCCCGCGCAAGATGGACCAGGCGATCACCTTCGAGAACGACATTGTCCAGCTGAAGCTCACGATTTTCTTTGAGTGTCCCGAGCAGGTGATGTTGCAGCGGTTGATGGAGCGGGGCAAGACGCTGGGCCGTGCTGACGACAACGTCGAGCTGATCAAGAAGCGGTTCCAGGTGTTTGTCGACACCCTGATGCCCGTGGTCGACTACTTTGACAAACAGGGCCGTGTGGTCAAGGTCCGGTGCGACCTGACCATTGACGACGTGAACAAGCAGTTGGTGACGGCGCTCAAGCAGCGGGGTGTGGTTAACTAGAGAAACAGGTCTTTTTATAGTGTTGTCGTAGAATAAATGCGGCATTGGAGTGAAGGGGGGATGTGGAATGTGTGTGGAGAGAATAAGCTAGGGTAGAATTGGTGTGTGTGGGGAGCTAAGGTAGAATTGGTGTGTGGTGGGAGAATGGGCTAGGGTAGAATTGGTGTATGTTCGGTGTTTCACTGGAGTTTGGGACTAGAGAGTTTAAGCGTCGTCGTTGGCGGTGTTACCGGTTGGGTTAGTCTTTTACCTGGTACCTAGCTGTAGAAAGAGGCTTGGGTCTACAACTTGTTCTAGTCCTTTGACGACGGTCTCATTCCCGATTAGGTGTGGGTGGCGTGGTGTAGACGAGAATAGACGAAAGCTTGTAAGAGACGACTTATACGAGACTAGGGTCATTCAAAATCACCCAAGTGGGATGCTAGCTGGTTGTTTGAACCAATTGCTGAGTCCAGGCATTAGTGGCGTTGGATACATAAGACGTGTATTTCGTACCGAGTTATGAAGAGCCAGCTCAAAAGACAAACATGACTCAAGACAAGCATGAACAAACCTCCACCCACGCAATTGACCTGCCATCTGACCCACCACCAGCTCTTCGCCCCAGCTCTTCGCCTTCGCCACCGCCATCACCTTACCACCTCCTGCACACACCCTCAACCGCACCCACCAAAGACCCCCCCATTACAAAGCCACCTACCACCACTACACACCATGTCTACCACGGGACTCCCCTCTGGCTGGGCCATCAAGATGTCCCGGCTGCACAACCGCGAGTATTTCTACAACCAAGGCACCGGCGAGTCCCTGTGGGACCCCCCCTTTGGTGCGGACGAGGACAAGCTCAAGGAGTACTTGCGCCAGTTCAAGACCAACGGCAACAAGCCGGTGGTGTCCGACGGCAAGGTGCGTGCGGCCCACCTCTTGGTGAAGCACGCCCAGTCCCGCAGACCCAAGCTGTGGAAGCTGCCCGAGGGGATCACCCTCTCGCGGGACGAGGCGATCCAGAAGTTGAGAGGGTTTCAAAAGCGGATTTTGAACGGTGAGATCAAGTTGGAGGAGTTGGCGGAGACCGAGTCTGACTGCCTGCTGCACGACAAGGGTGGCGACTTGGGCTTCTTTGCCCGCGGCCAGATGCAGCCGCTGTTTGAGGAGGCGGCGTTTGGGTTGAACGTTGGCGAGATCAGTGACATTATTGAGACGGACCTGGGGGTGCACCTCATCCACCGTACGGGTTAGAGTGTGAATAGTAATAGAGAAAGGAAATGAGTGTGAGAGGGTTGTAGAAGAGGGTAGATTTAAGGACTGGCGGTGGAACTGTAGTGGGTGTTTGGTAAGTCTGTGTTGGCAAGTCTGTGTCGGCAAGTCTGTGTTGGCATTGACGGTTCAGGCTGGTAGCTAGGACCCTGAAGGGGTAGAAGAGGATGGGGCCAGCGTGGGGCTGGGCTGGACTCGTTGGCGACGTGCTTACAAATGATGGTAGCTGATCATGGAAACTGGGTTCAACCGAGGTTACACTACAATTTAAAGTGGCTAATTCTTGCTTCTTTGTAGCGTTTACCAGGCGTTTTGTCTCACAACTCAACCTTGCCTCCGAGGTCCTCGTCGTCCTCGCACTTGGTGATGGTCCCCGTTAGCCCTGGTTAGAGTTGCCTACACCCAGCGAACCTACAGTTTCCTCAGAATCTGTGCACTGAACCACTCCAGGTGTAAGACTTTCCCCACTTTCCGTAAGCCCTTCAAGCGAACCCGCCAGGTTTGTGAGACATAGCCCTATTTAAGCCTCGAAAGTACGAGTGACCTCCGATCGAGCTGCCAAATAATATGCCTCCTCAAGATCCGCGATCAGACCGCATCTCGATCCCTGATTTCATATACTACCGCCACAGGCTCTCCGTGCATAAGTGTAATTTCCCTCTTCATTCAGGCGGGGATGGTCTACAGTTTCCCCCGTGTCTTTGTGGTTCCCGCCTTCTCTGCCACCCACCACCTCGAACTTCCCTTGCGAGGGTGATCAGTTCTAAAGATCGTCCTAGCTAAGCGAGATTCGAATCAATCGAGATTTGGACAACACAGCTGTATTTACCAAGAGTAGTGCGAGCTTGTCTCGTTGGGCTCGTTTTTTAGCTCTCAATATTTGTGTCGTACGTCAAACCGCCTTGCCTCCACCTTCTGATGCACTGTACCCTACTATTCTTTCTTCGTCTATCTCTGTGGTTGGCAAACTCTATATATTCTCTTAAGCCCCCGGGCCCCAAGTTTTTTTGAATCTATCTACCCATACGCGGAGCAGTCTAGGGCCATGGGTCCCCTCCTGACTGCAGCCCTCCTTCCATAGGTCGGTCCGCCCTCCAGCAAGTTAGTCCGCAAGCACCACGTGGAGTTGAGCCCGCTC